>VDFB02273413.1:0-127283 GCA_007258455.2 Sequoia sempervirens
TTGCCTCATTCGTGATTGGAATGGATAGGAAATTAGTTGTGCATCTAGACAACTTACAATAGGATCAAATAATGAGATGAAACTCCAAACATTAAATCTTGGACTACAACTCTATCAAAAACTAAGAAACTCCAAAGCAGAGATAAAGGGAATTATTCCCTTATGACAAATAAAATAAAAATAAATTATTTTCAATGTTAAAAACTCATCTCCCTATTTGAAGGTGCCAAATCACTTTTTCCATGATTGGAAGAATACATTTGAACCATGTTTACTCTAGGCAAACAAGGAAGTAAAATTCTTAGCCAACTTGGTGGCTAACAACATCGAGGAGTTTCATCTAACATCACATCACATGGTATCGGCCAGGTGTCCTTCAGAAGGTGATATTTAATGAGTATATCAATAATCATTGTTTCTCTTACTAGTAAGATATCGCACTCATTAGCGGGATTAGTTTGGAGAAAGGCAAATTACTACCTCACACTGGCAGTTTCTCACGTATATAAAATGGAAGACACCAAGTTTACATTAATAATAAGGAAGGATTCATTCATTGCTCTTCACAATTTATAGGTTTACAATTAATTTTTTTTGGCAATGGATACACCAATCCAGTTGTCTTTCCCTTGCTATAAAATGATATTCATAGGAAAAATTATAGACAAAACGTTGAAGGCAATCTTCAAGACTCACCACAGGCTCATCCTCATGGTCGTGAAATGGGTTATGGGGGATGATTTCATGGAAGCAGAAAATAGGTATAAGTTTAATACCGACATCTCTTCCAAATTTATTGCATCCCGTTTGGATCCTGGGGAATCGAAGGACACTAATAAGGCCCTCATAAAGAAAAACCTCTTAGGCCAATTGGACGAGGTCTTGCAAGTAGCACAACATGGGGTAGGGATTCCCTTGTTGGCTGACTTCTAGAAGCTCTTAGTGGATAGGGATTTGGTGGAGTGACCTCCCTTCATCTCCAACTTTAGGTCAATTTCATTAAACCAACACCACCTCAAAACTATGAAGGGCTACTCCTTCCTGAAGAATATCATTAATATAGAGCCAACACAAGGCATCAAGTGGTTGTATGAACTCATAAACAAGGAATAATAGGGACAATGAGAAATGAAATATGGGAATGTCTGGGAAATATGGTAATGTCTGGGTAGTATAGTTTGTATGATGCCATAATTTTGTCTCTTTATGGTTATTAGAGGTGAACATGAATATGATCTAGTGTCAATATAAGCTTTAGATAGTTAGGGTATGTGTCACTAGGATTTTGGGAGTCACCTAGTTTTTTTGATATATTGGGAAACGACCCAAATTATACCTCTGTAAATCTCTTTTATGATCAATATAAATGAGATCGAAGCCCTTCCTACAATTTGTCCATCAATAAAATGGATCACACTTCATGATCCATCATCAAGAGAGGAAAAAATTGAAATAAATTATTCTACAATCTATTTCAATTTTTTCTCTCCTAATAATGGATCATAGAGTGTGATCTTAAACACTAATGTAAAAATGCCTCATATAGTTTTCTATGAAAAGCACTCAAATTATCTATGTTTCTATAAGGGGGAAATATACTTTCCCTTAAAATATAGGCTAATTAAAAAGGAATTGGACCCTTTACATCACTGGTATGAAGAAATCAAGAACAAAGTTGCAATATTAGTAAAAGGAAGCTTGCAATTCCTACATTAATCCCATGAGAGAAACAATGCCAAAAAGATTACATATCTAAAGCTAAATAGCAAAGGAAATATACATGACGTGAGATATATCATGGAAAACATATACAAAAAACCCAACCTCCAAATATACTATACATAAACATAACATCTTAAACATATTTATGGGGTTACAATACTTTATTAGGAGTACAAATAAAGAGATCCCAAACCACAAGCTTCATGGAGTCAATCTACTCCCAAGACACTTGACTCTATGTTCAACTACTCTCTATGGTGTAAACACTCCAACAACATCCTAACCAAACATCCATGGCCATACTACATTATCACAATCATGAGCAACAAGAGAACAAATAGTGGGGAACATTTGACAATATAATAATGTTAGATGTGCACCCTTCTCCAAACACAATCTATTATCATAACTTGGTGATCCCATAATAGTGTGTCCCACCTTCTGGGCTAAGTGGGACACTTAAATTATCTCTTTTTTAACTAAAAACATATATGTACCTAGCAAACCATTAAGAATTTAAAGATAGCATGAACTAGTAATTTATTAGATTTTGTGTGCAAATTTTAAATATATATTTTATTAATTTTTTTAACAAATCTCATTTTTTAAGCATTTCTTAATAACTTACTTTCATGCTTTCTAACATCTTTAATGAGTGATATTAATCTATAAGGCATGATTTTTTGAAGAATTGGGATAAAGTCATAATTTATTTAACAATGATATCTAGTGCATGCATATTTATCATAATTTTTTTTGCTACGTAAGAAATTTTTACACCGAAGGCGTGTCCTATTTGAAAATGGCCAAGTTGATTTGTGAAATCAATGGCTAAGAAATGAGGAAAAGCAATGCAAGACGGTTCAAAGAATCTCCTTCGTTGAAATTTTCCCGTAATCCTAGCCATGAAATACTCTGTTTCAAATTTTTAGTTATGTTCACTTTTATTACCGTTATTTACGCCGCCATACACAAGTTGTTTTTGCCGAAGAGATTTTACGGAAGGATCCTATAAAGCAAAATTTGTTTAAAAACTGGGAAGAGTTGTCGCAGCCCTAAATGGTGATGAAAAAAAACAAACTTCAGACTAGCTTGTATTGCCCATGAAAGGAAAAATCTGTATATTTATTTCATTACGCGTTGTTTGGCATGACTTTTTGATTTTAAGATAGTTTTTAAAATTAAAATTTTAAATATTAAATTTAAATAACTTTATATTTTTAATATTTAATTATAAAATATTAAAATTAGTTTTTTATTCAATTTTTTAATTTTAAAAACTAAGTGTTAACTATTTATATTATTAATTTTTAAATAATTCATTAATAATAAAGTTTTTATATTTTAATATTAACTATTCAATTTTTTTATTTAACTAAATTAGACTTATTTATAAAACAAAAGTTTTTTTAATTAAATTAAATAAGTCCCATTTTTCAAATAATAAAATATTTAAATTTTACTATTAACTATTCAATTTTTTTAGCCGATAAGGGCGTGGTTCAGTGGTCATGTCACTTGGTTGTAGTGACGGCCACCAGGGTTCAAACCCTCGCTGGGCCAAAAGTGCTCGCAAGCCTTGTGCCTACGCTGGGCCTTTGTGTTCACGGGTTTGGTTGTTTCTCGTGGTTTGTTGTATCTGGTTCATAGCTCCGCTAAAAAAAAAAGCATTTACCCCTAATATTATGGGTGCATTGCACCTTTTAAAAAAAAAAAAAAAAAACTATTCAATTTTTTTATTTAATTAAATTAGTCTTATTTATAAAATAAAAGTTTTTTAATTAAATTAAATAAGTCTCATTTATCAAATGAAAAAGTTATTTGAAGAATATTATAGAATTATTTTAAAAATATTTATTTGCAATAATATTTTTTACAATTTAATATCTTTATTAAATTTTTTTAAAAAATATTTGATTTTGTTTACATTTTAAGATAAATAGGCTTTTTTGAAGGATATTATAAAAAAAATGTTTAATTTGAAACAATAAAATTATATTGTAAATTTGATTTAACTTCCTCCTCTTACATTCAATCTCTTGTTTTTTTGAAGAAAATAAAAGTATGTGTAGAATTATAATTGTTCGTCCACTACCAACCATGATCGCGCATCATTCCCTACTTTGTAGCCTCCCCATCACCTTTCTCACACTCGCCATATTTATTATTGTTGATCAAACTATACTTAATTGTTTATTGATCTTACAATAATTATTACTTCACCTTCACCATCTGGACACGTGCCCTGGGTCCTTTATAGAGGTAATGTTCTGGATTATATTTTTGTCAACCAATCAGATCAATAATTTCATCGTAGCTCAACATTGGGGAAACACCAAAACCTTTGAAGTTCAAAAAAATGTTTAAAAATTAAATGTCATTTTGATGAGAAGATAAAGATAAAGATAGAATAAAAAAGATAAACCAAAGGGTCTAAATGAATAAAGCAAGAAGGGTGAGAGAAATATATGAAAAAACAAAAATAAGGAAATTAAATGACATAAAATAGAAGAAAAAAATGAAACAAAAACATTACAAACTTCTAAATTAAAAATAAAGCGAAAAGGAAGCGAGATAGACCTAATGCACGAATAAAAAGTGGAAGGGGATAAACACAAAAGGCTAAAGGGCATAGATAAGTACGATGGAATGAGACAAAGGAGAAAGGAGGGGGGAATGAGAGGGTAATGCATATTAGAAAAAGGAAAGCCACAACATACAAAGAGGAGCAAGGGAGGAGAAAAAGAGCATGGTAGGGGAACACACCAAAGGGAGGAGCCAAGTCATGGATGGCGGTGATGGTGGTTTTGAGATTGGACAACAAGGGTTGCCATGAAGGGTTGAGACTCCACCCCTCATCACGATTGAGGTTAATGGGGTGATTGTTTAAGATTCATGTATGATATTGTCCTGGTTAATTGTGTTGTTCACATTTATATCATTGTCTTTAATGCAAGCTAAATAAAATACTTGATGGAAGATTGTAGATCTCAACTTTTACAAACAAATCTTGTCTATTTTTACTTCAACGTGACTACTCATATTTCCTACATCTATCACATACAAAAATCCATTTTAAAAAAAATATTTCAAACAAAATATTTGAACACAACTAAAAAAAAACCAAAAAAACCAAAAATTCCCACCTCTTCGGCGTACCCATTGCATGCCAAAGTGCAATTGCTAGTTATATTAATTTCAAAAAAGATTATATTTTAGCTAAAAAGGCCATTTTTGCATACCATCACCATTCATTGTAACCCAAAAGATGCTATCCCCAACTACATCCCAACCTACATTAGTATAGTTTACTAAAATGAACACAAAATGGCCACACAGGGCCAAGACCCAAACCCTAAGCTTGTTGTTTGTTGTTTGGTAGAAAGAGACCAAACTAGTCCCAAACCCTACATAAGAATTTAACATGTTAACATATAGAAGGCAAACCAACCCAGACCCACACCCTCCACATTTTATTGACATATTAACATAGATACTTTACCGACCAAAAGCTTAGATGAAGTCATGTTCATTGATGTAGCTATTAAAATCTAAATCCCACTGAAAATATTGAATTGGGACCAAATGAAGGGCTCTCTTTAGATAATTTGCACCAATCTTGGTGCGCTCCTAGTGAATCAACAGGTCCATGCCACTCAAATTTAATAGGAAAGAATAGTATTTTACAACCTCCCCAAGCATGTCCAAAAGATCCAAATCTCGGGGTTGGGGCATCCTAACCCCCATAGTGGTTGCATCCAACATCTCTTCTAGATCACCCAGGATATCATCTTTGAACATCTTGCAGGTGATAGTGTTCACTTCCACTTTAGAGCACCCTAACTCTAGTAACAATGCAACAAACCGAGAGGATATGTTAGTATCTACACAATATCTCTCACCATTCTCCAGGAAATTTTGACCCAAAATCAATTATGTGGCTCCAATTGACATGAAGCCATCCTCTAAAAGAATACGCTTCAACCTCTATTTTGTTATTGCCCCAATGAAGGCCATTTGATGAACAATGCTCACTAGCCAAACTAGAGTATCCATCCCTCCACAAGTGATGGTTTTTGTAGACATATACACCATGAATTTGGAACTCTCTACCATTATAGTGTTTCTCCACAATGCTAATGTTTGGAGCTTGGCTGAAATAAAACCTTGTACATTAATAATTGTCGTAGAAAGTCATAGCCTACACATGTGAAATAATCTTACAAAATCCGCTTTCAGATCCACCTTACCTTTGAATAACTCTCCACCACAAGTGACCTAATAGCTTGATTATAGATTAATGATAACTTTCATCCCATCAAAGGTCTTGTTATCACCACATGTATGTCAGTAATGTCCCGACTTATTACCTTGTCAAATCATTTAATTCCACTTCCAATATGACTACCCCTTTCAATTTCTAGTGTGGCTTTCCACCCATTGATGTGGAAAGCCACATTGCCTACCTTAGTTCCACCATGACCCTAAACCATCCATCCAATTGTACTATTTGTGTGGCATGATGTCCGTCAAAGTGGATGCCAAGGTAGCACTCACATTTAATTCCCACCAAACTCACTCTTCAAATTTCAAATAGATTGCCTAGTCCACTAACATTTGAACACCCACCATGCAGACTTGGAGAGACCACCTCCATGTCAAGCCATCTAATCGAAATTTTGAATTTTGACTTTCCACAACTATGTTTGTGGAAATATACTTGTCTAGTCACCCACCAAAATAAGTTTACCTTTTCACCACAATGCTTTGACCTATCTTTCTTATTTGGACTTGATTGCACTATACCAATATTGGCATTCCCGGTGTGTATATGGCCAGTTTCAATATTATGTCTCTGACCATTCCACAAGTGCCTAATGTGTTGTTCATAGAGTGCTTTTAACTCCATTAGATCAAATGAGATTCAACCATTCTCCCCAATTTAGATTTCCCTCAATGACGTCCTATAACAAGATTTCTTTGATTGTGACCCCATTAGCTCTCTTATTTGAGATCTCATTAACCTCTTGATTTCCTTCCATTAGCGTGTGATTTAGCATGTATTGTTTGAACCCTTTCATCAACTTTATGGTGTTTTCTAACATGTCTTCTAATTTCTAGTTTATCATATGTCCTGAGCATAAGGCGTCGATAACTAAAGTTGAATCCTCTTCCACTACCACATTGGCTAGCTTTAGTTCCAAACATAGATTGATTCCTAGAATCAAGGCTTGTATTTCTGCAATGTTATTAATCCTAGTAGGGAGTGACATTGTCATCCTTCCTAATACTTTCCCACTCTAGTCTTTGATGATTCACCTAGCCCCAGAAATTCCAAGGTTCCCTCTTGCAGCCTTGTTGATATTTAACTTATACCACCCCACCTATAGGGGTAGCCATTTCACCTTTTTCCTATCCTCTAGAGTCTTCTTAACACCTTCCCCAATGAATGGTGGAATCTTGAGGCCATGCCAATTTTTCCTCATAATAGCATCCCATTCAGTGAAATTTAACTTCTTAGGACTTAAGTCTCCAACCTTGTTATTAATCACTTCCACAATTCTCGCCTCCAATTTATTCATCAATGACTGGATAGGCATCTCTTTATCTTTGAAGATGCATCTATTTCTTTCTTTCCATATTTCCCATAACAACAATGATGGGCTAGCTATCCATAGACTTGTGAACATTGCATTTTTATTGTGAATGGGCCAAGCTCTTAACAGATTTAGTATATCGTTTGGGAGAGCAGTCTACAATTGCAGCTTAGCACAAAGCCACCACCAACATTTTAGAGTGAAAGGGAAATTTAGGAAGAGATGATTACCAATTTCTTTATCTTGCTTACACAAAACACATCTTGATGGCCCATTATAGCCCATTTTAGTGAACCTGTCAGTTGTTAAGACTCTTCCTTGAATCGTTGCCCATGTAAATATCCCAACCTTAGGAAGGCATTTTTTATTCCAACAAAAATTGTTGGGTAATCTTGATTCTAACTCCTGATCACTTACCAGTAACCTTTAACCATCTCTTGCAATGTAGTTGCCTAATAAAGATCCATGCCATCTTAACAAATCTTTCCCATCTTTGATACACACTACTTGATCACTCAAAGTGGCTTCATATGCTTCAACCACTTTGTTGGTTAGACCTAGAGTCCTCACACTCTTCCATTGTCCTTTATACTACCCATATACAGTAGAGATGTGTAAATAGTCCTGCACATGACTGCCCCAAGCTTGTTTAGTGACGATCATTACTTGTTCTAAATCACCCCTACTTGCCAAGCTTTGATGACCTCCCCCATGAATCTTCTCGAAAGAGAGTTGATCTCCAATCCCATATGTCTCATGTCAAATAGTCCAATATTAGGTCTCAACTACTTAAAATTTCTAAATCCTTGATCCATTTGGGAGTGTCCTTGAAGTAAAAATACTTGTTCCCCCCTCCTCCAAATATTCTGCTTTCCTAATTTTCACCCATTTGAGATCTTGATTGGTATACATTTTCCACACAAGCTTTTCCCCCAAGGCTTTATTTTGATGTAGCAAGCTTTTCAATCCAACTCCATCTGCCTTCCTTGATTTGCATATTTTATCCCAACCCACTAAAGGATTCTTGTTTTGTTTCTAATTGCCTTGCTAAAAGAATCTCTTCATTTTTAGGTTAATGCTTTTGCTAGATCCAATGGATAAAGGTAGGCATGATATCATATATATGGGAAGGGCAACAATTATTGCTTTTAACATCGTGAGTCTCCCCACCCAAGAGAGCCATTTTCCTTTCCAAGAGGCCAACTTTTTGTCTATCTTGGTCACTAAAGGGTCTTAATTTTTTCTTGGTTGTAGCCTCATAGCTAAGGGAAGTCCTAAATATTTGCTTGGAAATTTACCTTTTTTGAAGTTTAATATCCTTGATATCTAATTTTCCCTAACTGGATTTGTGAAAAAGAAGAAAACTTCAAACTTTTCTTTACTAACCTCCTGACTTGATATAGTAGAGTATTTGTCCAAAATATCCTTAAACTTTCTGGCCTCTTTCTCCTAGGCATCCCCAAACAAAATAGTCTCATCAACAAATTATTGATGAGTGATCACTAACAAACCCCTTGTTATCTGAGTCCCGACAATCTTTCCCTCCATTGATGATTTTCTTAGGGATCTATTAAGAGCCTTAGCCATAATGATAAATAAGAAGGGGAACAGAGGGTCCCCCTGTCTTAAGCCCCTTAATGCACCAAAAAAACCTTCAAGTGTATTGTTTATAAGAACAAAATATTTGGGGCTAGCGATCCAATTAAATATCCAATCTAACCAACCACTGTGAAGCCTAAATGCTTCTAATACTTTGAACAAAAACCTCCAATTTACTCTATCATATGCTTTCTTAATGTCTAGCTTTATCAACATCGTTTGTTTCCTTGTTTTTTAAACTGAATGAATTGATTCTTGAGCAATTATCACCCCATCCAAAATTGATCTGCCTAGCACAAACCATGTTTGTTCCTCAAATATTATTTCAAGAAGTATCTTCTTCAATCTATTCGCCACTGTTTTTGCAAGAATCTTATATAAAGTGTTGCAAAGGGAAATTGGTCTAAATTCCTCTAAAGTTTTTGGTTTCTCCTTTTTTAGTATTAAGGCAATAAAGGTATTATCATCTCTTTTAGCACCTTCCCGGTGCTCCTAGAATCCTCTAATGCTTCCACCACTTCCTCACCAATAATATCCCAAAATTTCTAAAAAAGGGCAGCACAAAACCCATCCAGGCCTAGGGCCTTGTCAGAATGAAGCTAAAAAAGAGATTCCTTAATTTATTTTTATGTGAATTTTCTTGTTAACATCTCATTTTAGGCTTTAGATTCAAGTTTTGGGATGCAACAAAGAATTTGTTTCTGCTCTTGCAGATTGCAGCCACTCCAATCATTCAAAAGACTTTGAAATAAGCCAATGGTAGTTGTGTAGGGAAAAAAAATGGTCATCTTGGAAAGAAACATCCAAGAACAACAGTGCCTTCAATAATTTTAATTTCATCATATTACCTCAAAGACACATACTACTATGCCATAAAGCGGAAACAGACATAATTCATTTCCCACATTGATCCTTTTGAGAGAAACTCATGCAAAAACAACTAGTTTCAACAACACCATTAACAAATTCAGCAAACAGAACCAAAAAACATGAAAGATGAGACAAAAGACATGAACACATAGATATATGTGGGGAAAACCCTTACAAGTAAAAAACCACACACTCCAAAAGCCCAAATCACCATTGTATTATTTAGCAACAAAATATAGTTACAATACAATATCAGGCTCACGGTCTTTACACGAGATTAACATCTTGTTCCATTGTGGAGGGAATCTGACAGCATAACCCATCACGACCACCTCTCACTACGAGAGACATCTCTTTCAGCTACACAGCCTCACAACTCAACCATCGACCTCTCGGCCTCTTTGTTACACAACCACTCAACCTTCACCTTCTGCAAGATTCATCTCTCTCTCGACTACCCAGCCTCATGGCCCATCTGGTAACCGCTGCTCTCTCTCGACTCTTCAACTATTTCACCCCTTTAGGGTTACACCTCAAGCCACATGCCATCATCCAACATCCAATTATGGTTGTCAGATAAACATTCAAACAAATCTCCATCGTTGAACTTAGGGTTATCCACCTAACACCATGTCGCCCAGTCGAAGAGACATTTATTACCGTCTCACTAATGTTCATCGAGCACATGGGCCCACATGCCATCTATCCTCCATGTCATCACCACTTGTCAGCCTTCATCACGGTCCACCATCCTATCAGGTCCCATGTCTGTCGACATCAAAATAACTATATCGCTAAAAAATTGAACTTCAAAACCTCTTGTCAAAGGTTGTGAAGTTCCCAGAACCCGCAACTCCCTGATAAAGGGATCGCCCTATCGCTCAAAACCCAAACTTCTAAACCTCAAGTCAGAGGTTGCAAAGTTCACAAAACCTGTGACACATTAACAACAACGGGATCCCCCTGTCACTCAAAACCCAAACTTTTGAACCTCAAGTCGGAGGTTGCGAAGTTTGCAAACCTCGCGACACACCGACAACAAAGGAAGTAGCCTTTGCTTCACAGTCACTAAGTCAGGAGGTTATGAAACTTTAGAACCCCACGAATTCAATTAGAAAAACTTGAAAACAAATGACTTAACTCAGTGTGATGAAGGAGGAAATCACAAGTGCTTCAAAAAGTCGATCAAGATAGTAAATTTGAGTCACATTTCTCAACATTCTCCCACTTGATGAAGAACTTACTGGATCCTTCCAAAGAAAACTCATGAATCTTAAACAATGCTTTTGCACTCCAACCAAGACACTTGCAATGACATCCAAGATGTCCACCAACTTAGGCAATAGTTCCAGCCATCCACCACATGAAAAGGAATGAGCCAAGGCGTATGTGCACCAGTCTTAAGAACACAAGCATCAAATCCAAAAGATGACAAGGGCTAAAACAATGCCACCACTCCACTGTGCTCATATGCTATACAGAAGCAATATAAACTTCAAAGCCCTCAACATGAACACAATCGTGAAGTCACCCTCCAGAAACAAGATAGAATATTAGCTAGAACAACAATCAGAAAAATGATTGCCCACATTGAACTGATCAACCCACACGATTGAAAATAGCACCCACAACAAGTGTTAATCCATCCAATCACACATACCTCCAAGGTATCAACATTAGTAAACTCATGCCAACAGCATAGCCAACCCATCAACCGCAGAAACAAGCTCCATGTTCCAACCAGTTGAAGAAGACAAACCACACCCAGGAACTCCCACTACATGGGTAATAAATCTCTCAAGTGATAAGCTGTCGAGTAGACCAAGAATGGGGAATGAGAATGATCCTCCAAGATATACAAGCCATCATGAATTCTTCAAGAGAAATCTCCTCATTTGTCTCTGCTGAGCTTGTTGTACCCAAACCAATTTTTTTGCTTCATTAAGGCATTTTGCTTAAAAGAGTCTAAACCTTGCTAGAATGATGTCAAAATACAGTTTTTGGGAAAGTCAAGCATGGACTTTGGTCAATGTCATGTCAGCCGTCAGCAACAATTGGTCAATACCTAGAACTTAGAACCTGAACTTGGGACTCAAAGCGACATATATCATGATGGAGAAGTGCTTCACGGCGAGATTATACCCCTGCGTGGTCATTTCAGTGGTGAGAAAGGTGTTTACGGAAGATGAAATAGATGAAGATTTTTAGTAGAAAGCAAATTTGTGCCCCTGTAGCCTACGGGCGCCCTTCTCTTTGAAGGCCCAGATCTTGTTGCTTTTAATTTTTAATACATTCAATCTCTTTAGAATTAGCCCAACTTTTCGATGAGCTATCTAGCGAAGTCATCCGAGTTGCAGAACTCTAGCAACTGAGGTCAAAAGATGAAGGTATGAGAAGTTGAATGTCACAGAGGGTTGTCAATTCATAGCTTTTTGCCCCCCTGTAGCCCAGGGGCTCCCTTGAATATGACTCCTTGGATCATTGAATTTGTAGATGAGGTCTTCCTGAAATATTTTCTAATCCAGTCTAGCTTCGTACTGCACCAATTCGCGAGTCAATCCAACATTCTGAGTGATCGTAGCAGAGATTCTACTAGACACATAAATCAGAGGGTGGAGAAATGTAGTATTACACACTTGTACCTTTGTAGGCTAGGGGCGCCGAGCCTTTAGGCCTACTAGATGGGGTTTTTAGTTTTCGCAGTCTTCACAAGACTTGAGCGGAATTACTCCAGCTATCCAATGAGTCTAGCCATCAGCCTCCGGGATTTGGAAAATGCTCGTACGTATGAGATTTGTGTGGAACGTTGAAGAGTGAAGACAGTCAAAAAATGACTAAGTATAGTGAGTACATTTCACCTTGGAAAAGGCACCCTTCTTTTTGAGGTCTTAGAAGCAGTTTTCTCGCTTCATCACCTCACATCTCTTGTAAGTTGATCTAGCTACGCGATGAGACCGATGGTGTGCAAATCAGAGCACTCCAACTTCTGGTATCAGGGGTCAAACTAGGGTATCCGGATGAAAGTTACATTTTTGACAAAATGGTGTTTGAGTTGTCACAGGCCAAGGGTGCCCTTGCTTTTGGGGTCCCTAACACAGCTTTCAGGTGCCTTACATACAGTCATTGGATGCAGAATACTTCCAGTCACACAGTGAGCCTATTATCCAATTCGTGGCATTCATTGTTTTCCGTCAATGGTAGTTTGAAGCGTTAGATGGAAGAATGGAGAAATGGCTAATTTTGGTGCCTAAACATCAATTTAATCAAAGACACCTAATTTTTTGGGGTGTCAAACATTGATTTTGGCAGTTGCAGCTCCCAGCAGACATTGCATCCTTGCTTTGCAGGCTTCACAACGGATATCTCGGCTTGGTCACAACATCCCTCAGTCACCCAGAAATTAGAAGTAAACATGGTCAACTGTAACTTTGCAGTCAACTATAAAATAGGAAGTTAGCAAAAAAAGTTAATAACTCTTGCAAATGGACACCTAGAGGGTCAAATGATGACTTTTTGGAATTAGTGAAGTTTGTTCGGTGCATCCAGATGCCTTGCTTTTTTTTCAACTGATTAAAATAATATTTAAATATTTATTTTGCATGCCAACATGAAAGGTGGTGATTTTTCCCAATTAATTCATTATTGGCGCCTTTCTAATGCTAAGGTTCAAATTCACATGTAAAGGCAAGATGAATATTTTTATTATTATTTTGTAATCCAGACTCCGAGTCAGTCTCAGTTCAATTAGAGGTGGTCCAATCAAAATCATTCTTTTACAGTTAGGGTTTTAAAATCTTGCAGTCATCCTTTATGGTGCGATTTTCCTCTATTTAAATCATGGCGTCCATCATTAATTCATTCATCCAGCTTTAGTAAAGTGAATTCTCTTCTTAGTAGAGGCAAATTTTCCTTCAGAGTTGGGTGATTTCATCAGCAATCAAGTTTGAAGACATCAAAACATTCCTTTTTGCAGGTGCAAGTCCGAATTCATCAAATAATTCAAGAGAAATTATCGATTTTAGCAGAAGAAAACATCAAAAAACTCAATCTTCTGTCTCAGATTCCATTCGCATGTTTAAGAAATAGGAAAATTTTTGCAAAACAAATCTTCTCGATCGATTCAGCATAACTTCCTCGAGAAAACCCATGTGCTAGAATTTTTCAGGAAAATTCACTCCACAACATTAGTTCTCAAAGCTCTAATTTTCTCAACTAAAAATTCCTTGCATGGTCGAGTCGAAGTCATATTTTCACATTTCTGACATTCTGGGTTGTCTTAGAATCTTTTTCTGGACAAAACCCATATCTCATATTTTTTTGTGAAAATTGCTCTCTAATAGGCTATTTTTAGCTTTCTAGAAAACTTGTTGGAATATAGCTGTGTTCACAATCAACAGGCATTTTTTTCAAAATGCAATACACTCAGCTCAAATTCAAGACCAAGTCAATCTTGACTCACGAATTCATCGAGACAGTTGATACGAATCTACATAAGGTGCTTCCAGAAGCAGTCTTAGATCCAGTCAAGATTAGAGATTCGATACTTTAGAACATTCAATAGTTTGGGTTACTTGAGGCCACTTCCATTCCTATCTCACTTCATTGCATAGAGTTCCTGATGTCTTGTGTTAAGCATTACAACTCTGGTACTCGCGAGACAGTATCAGTAGATGGATGAATTATATGCAGTCTCAAGCCCTTGGATGTCAAAAGATGTTTTGGTATTACTCAGCACCTAAGTAGTCTGGTCATTTCTATGGAGTAGTGTGAGCGAGCATTCAACGCTGGTATACATAAGTGTCAAAGTAAGATGGTAGAAAGATGGTTGAAGCAAAAGAAGAACAAATTTCCAAACAATGTGGATCGTGGTGAATACAAGGATTAGTACTCGATTTTGATTACACTTTTGAATCGTGTCTCAGGTCATGCAAATGCAAACATATTCCAACTCTGGATGTATTACATCATTGGTTGGATCATCTCTACGCAAGAGCATTATACTGAGCATCCTTCATCAACGATGTTCTCCATGAGCAAATTACTGGTTTCCTAGTTGCCCATGAGTTTCACATGCGTTCTTACCTCGTATACTTGATCGCTTACCAATTTAGAGGGTTGAACATGGTGGGCATACTCAGTGTTCAAAAAATCTACCACTATTATGACCAGCTTAAGTTCACTAAGGTTGAACGTCACTTCAAGCATGTTCATGAGGCTTTCTTGACATACACAGTGAGAAACTTGGACTGGGAGTTGCATGTTCATATCTCAGCATTTGCTAGGGAAGCGATGGTTGATTGGGTGGACTGGTTCATTTAGTTCCCTACATACACCTACATCTGCGTATATGAATTTCCAAGAAATCTCGCCATGCTTCCACACTATCCTTCGAATAGGACAGTCTTCATGGAGTTCCTAAGGCAATTACATGATGCTCATCGTCATTTGTGTCGCAAATATAAACAAGCTTCAAACTATCCCATGCAGTTTAGAATCTATTGGTGCAAAATGTTAGTTGATGCTAAAGCTGCAGGACAAGAGTTGGAGAAGTTTCGTTTCAAGTACCTTTTTGATGCACACGCCTATAATCCCTGGGGTAATTACACAACACACCTTAGTGGTCACCCATATGATAAGCCTACAATGGAGGACTATTAGGTGAATTGCGAGGATGATTTTGAGGTGTGCAGACGTAGTTATGGCCATTTTTCTCTCTCGTAGATTTCTATTTTCTTGACAGAAGATGTGGGAGGTTTATCAGAGGATGAGGGAGATACACTTCCTCAATTTTTTAGAGAGCAGGTTGATACACAACCATTTCCAATAGTTGATTGGTACGCCAAGGAGTACACATCAATAAAAGAGAGGTCTAGTAGAGTTATTCAAAACTGTATACTTTACCTTGACAACAAGAAGACTAAGAGGGTAGTCATACCTAGAACAAAGTCGCCACTAGTGGATGCTTCACTACCTTCCCCGTCTAAACCCAAACGGAAGAAAAGGATTAACCCTCCTAAGAAGAGTTAAGCGCTTAACAACTCAAAAGGTAAGGCACTTGCTAATGATACACACACGAAGCCTATCAAAGAACCAATTCAGAGTTTACCAGAGCCTGAGGTATAGTCTCGCATTCCATCACCAACACTAGAGCAGTCTCCAGTCCTGATTCACATTGAATTGGACTTAGAATCACCACCTCGCAGCAACTCCTCTACATATTCACTTTCGTCAGAGCCTCTCATTGATAGTACAAATCCTTCCAGTGGCATTAGTCGAGATCAGTCTTGGATTGAAGCTCAACTGGGATGGAAGAGAAGGAAACCATCCTACATCCTTGATCATTCAAATTTTGATCAGGCTTACTAGGATGCGCTAGACAAGAGGATCAAGAAACAACTCCATGTGGAGAGGAATGCTGATATGGATATTGTCCTTGAGACTGCCATACCTCCAGAAGGGAAGATTTTGGGTGAGATTGAAGTTTAGGACTTCAAGGTGATCACAGTCAACCTTGGTCGTAGCACCCGCCAGACGCAGGTTGATCTCCTACAGGTTGCTATAGACAGTGCAAGGGATAGGATGCTAAAAGACAAAGAAGACAAGGCAACCCTCAAGGCTGAAATCAAGCAGCTTCGTCATTACATTTCTATCCTTGTACACAAGTCAGATGTCACCGCTACACTCTCGCCGATGCTAGAGCCACTAGTAGAACAAGGTCAGCTTAATCATCTAGTTACATACAACAAGCATTTGGAGGATTGGGAGGAGTAGTTCGTTACTAGAGGCCGCTTTGTGCTTGCAGAGTTATACTAGTTGTAGTACAATGCACGCGAACTCCGTTTACGTCTCCAAGATGAGGAGCGAGACATGGCGATGGACAGACCCTGGGATGAGATTATGATTGCTCACTTGAGTGTGGCATATGAATTAGTCACAGATGCAAAAGATAAAGAGGCTATCTACGCTTGGAAGACATAGTTGGTTTTCAAGGCAAAGATACATGAAACAATGGCATCAGAGTTGGCTGAGAGTAGAGAGCATGTCACTAGTTCACTTCGGTACGTGAGAACTCTCATGTCTTGCATACCGTGCTAGTATCAGATTAAGGTTGCATATGTTGAGCATGCTAACATCCAATCAAAACTCTAGGCACTCATTCATGGCATTTTTAGTGGGGAGACCGTTGGATGTAAGATGAATCAACTTATAGTCATGTCAGCATTGTTTGATGAAGCAACCAAGAGCAGAGGTGAACTTCAGTCCTAGATCATAGTTGGTGAGGACATGCTGCACAAACACAGTATACTTCAGTAGAGTATTAGTGCTCTAGACAGTGACTCAGTCAACAAGCTCATTGAGGGGTTGGTTGCTCAAGATCATGACTAGTAGACTTCAGTTCCCACCTGTCAGGATTGACATTAAACACAAGAGTTAACTTGGCATTACCTTTTCAAGTTAACTCACTGTTACATCTCATGCATGTCTATTCTGGGATTATCTATGTTCACTTGGAGTTACATTTAGGGTTTTCGTTAACTAATGGTAGTTTTCCAGTTAACTTGCTTTCAATAAGGAAGTTCATGCTTGCACATTGTCCATTTATATTAGATGTACTAGTTAACTGATGGTAGCTTTCCAGTTAACTGTATAGTTTTCTTTATTAGGGTTTAGCAATAAATCTTGCATGCATTGCAAGACTGTAGTTGACTCAAGGTGATTTTAGGGTTCCCTACACCTTTGATGTCTATAAATAAGAGCTTTTGCTCATTTGTACATAAGTTTTGCATGAGGGAGAATATATGTTGTGCCCACCTTGCCTGTAATCTTGCTTATTATGTATCTATTTACGAGTATTTATTATGATGATGAATTGTTATGCCACTCGGGTTTCATGCAATTATTATGTTGAATGCTTATCTTAGTTAGATATAGTGGCTAGTTCAATCGTAAATTGTATGTGTGTTTCATCTCTGCAATTTATTGTCCTAGTTGGCTATCCTTTGTGTTGTGCTTCTAATAAGCCTATTCAGATTGAGCAAATAGTATTGCCCACCTTGCCTTCACGTTGAGAATCTATACTTAAAGCTTATCATACGATGTGTGATAATAAACCTATTCAGAAAATCAAATAGTTATGCCCACCTTGCCTTCACGTTGTGAATTTGTACCCAGTTTATCATGTAAGCTCATTCGCACTCCTTTTCCTCATGCTTTGATTTCTTGAGGGGATTGGATAGTTTAAGTTACTTAGTTTTGAGTTGTAGTTAGGTCCTGCAAAACCAGAAAAACTTGGCTGCAATGTTTGAAGTTTATTGCAAACCTTGTGCCTCTTTCAGCTGAGACAAAAATACAAGAATTAGTTTAGGTTACTTTTTCAAGCATTTTGTCCGCATAACAAGGGAGATTCCCCTCCTAATTTGAAGAGCACTCATCACGTACTATGCATAGTTGTCTGTACCAACTTTCACTCTAGAGGTGTTAGTTGTTATGCCAACAAAACTCACGTCCAACCAAGGTGTAGGCTCCTCAAACTTTCTGCTTAAATCTCACCAAGAATAACCATCAACAACACTTCTCTCATCACAAGAGAAACATAGCCTCACCTTATTCTTCATGTATTGATGAGCACCTACAAATGATCATCTCATGCTAAACTCCAAATGCATGACTACACTATCACGAAGTTCTCAAGCATATGACCATTGCACTCAATACACAAATAATTTACCAGACCACTGTCAAAGATCCAATCATCTAATCTAGGAACTTATCGTGGCATCATGATCTAAACAATCTCCTTAGGAGATCCCATGCTCCAGGTGAACATACCATGGTCTCAAGAGCAATGCATCATGCCAAAACTCTAATGCGCAAATAAGAGTCTATCATGACATTAAGCAAATAAACTCTAAACCAACATCACCTGTCAAGCACCACCAACACCTTAGTTGACCAAAGACTCCAAGAATCCTCCATGTTTCCGAGATGTTACACATCTTCAAATAGTGTCCATGCAAATGTGAAAGAACCCTTTTGCAACAACAGGATCTAAGAGCTCCTCCTAGTAACATCTACATCACTAAAGAAGATTATTCACCACATAGTGAAGAATCCACAATCATTTCTAAAGTTCCCACTAAATTGTGACAACTGAGCTCTCAAGCATCATGACCAAACATCTACTAATCTGAAGATCCTCTAGGTCCACACAACAACATGTCCATCTGAGAACAATACCAAGCAACACCAAGATCTCCAAAACCAAGCAAAAATAACCATCTTTGTCAAAAGCTTACAAAAAATTGTGTACTCAAGCTATCCATGACATCATGATACACATGCTACAGGTCCCCAACATTGAATATCTAGGTACTCAACACCATCCATCCTCTCATCTCAAAGCAACCACACCAATGCACAAGTGACCACAAACAAGGCCAACTACCAAGTCTGCACCCTCACAAAAATAGATCTCGCGGATGTAGACAATCCACTTCTGATTTGTCCCACAACAAACATATAGGTAAATACAACCCAAAAAATTGCACAACCCGTAGATCCATTCAACAAAAACATGCAAACCCATCATCCGGTGATCCCACAATACTTGTTTACAATTTCTGAGAGATCCTGATTTTTGCTAAAATCACATATTTTTAGAAAATATAATGATTTAATCCTTGAAAAGTTCTATTTAAAGGATTCCAAGTGAAGAGGGTTTGATCGAACCAACTTAGATCAAACCCCCTTGGATAGAACCCCGCTAGTTTTAAACCATACCTATAACGGAGTCTCCTTTACACCTATCAAAATGCTAATAAAAAACCACTTTTGATTTACCTTTTGGGAGATCAAATGAATTCATTTAAATTTATTTTTTGTAAGTATGTATTCCTTATTATAAGCTTCCCAAAAGGTATAATTTTAAATAAATTTAATTTTATAATTTTTTTTTCTTTTCTTGTGAATGTAGGTTTTCGAAAATCAAGCTCTATGTTCTGCACATGTGGAAAAATAGCAGATTATCAAAAACATTTTTAAAAATATCAGTGCATTAGATATTGAAGTCCTTGATCCAACAAAAAAAAATGAATTTCGATTCATACAAAAAAGGTTATGTTGTATACGGCCCGCTTATGTCTGAATTATAATTGGTTTGACTTCAAAACTTGATTAAGGAAAAAATATTCAATAAAACACTATGAAACCAAATGAAAGCACTAGATATCATAGTTGCAAATATAAATTCAAAAAAATTAGAATTTTATCCTTCATGGAAAAAAAGTTATGTTGTATATAGTGAGCATCACCCCTTAAAAATGGTGTTTACTGAAAAAACTAGTTTTTGAAAGAGATGGAAAAAGAAGTGCAATCTAATTCCAAATTTTTTGAAAAAAATATATTTAGAATCTATAGAAAAAATTTCACAAATCACTTGTTTGCATCATCTTCAAATTCCTCACGATTTAGTTGCTATAGGTGCCTGAAAGTGAAGATTTAGTTAGAAAAATTAGTTCAGTGTCTAATTTGGCTAAAAATTGTAAACCAGTATTGTTCTCCATATCATCAGGAAGCCCTTCACATAGACACCCAATATGAAAGCTTTTGCTGCAACACAACCACAAAGCAAAATATTCCACCCCATGCATTAGGGTTATACCGCTGCCAACTAGGAACCTTAGATCACAACATTCTAGTATGACCAGTTCCAGTTTCTCCATCTTCACCATCTTCCATGTTGTGTGTTGTCTCAGAAACTTAAACTGAAAATAAAGAACTTCTACCCACCAAAGGATCAATACATCAGTCAATTCCTCCAAATTTCCTCAAGCATGGGAGACTAAGAAATCTTCACAGAAGGAATACCCAGAACCAACAACACAATAGGAAGAAACACATCAAAAAGAAGGCTCCGACCACTTGTAGGGAATAAAATAGTCATCTTAGAAAGAAACATCCAAGAACAACAGTGTCTTCAGTAATTTTAATTTCATCAAATTACCTCAAAGACACATACTACTATGCCATGAAGCAGAAACATACATTGTTCATTCCCACATTGATCCTTTTGAGAGAAACTCATGCAAAAGCAACCAGTTTCAACAACAACATTAACAGATTCAACAAACAGAACCAACAACCATGAAAGATGAGACAAAAGACATGAACACACAAATATATGTTGGGAAAACCCTTACGGGTAAATATCCCACACTCCAAAATCCTAGATCTCCATTGTATTATTCAGCAACAAAATACAGTTACAATACAATATTAGGCTCATGACCTTAACATGAGATTAACATCTTGTTCCATTTTGGAGGGAATCCAGAAACATAACCCATCACAACCACCTCTCACTACGAGAGATCTCTTTTGGCTACACAACCTCACGACTTGACCACCGACCTCTCGGCTTCTCTGTCACATAGCCGCTCAACCTTCACCTTCTACAAGATTCATCTCTCTCTCGGCTACCCAACCTCACGACCCATCTAGTAATTGTCACTCTCTCTCGACTCTTCAAATACCACACCCCTTTAGATTTACACCTCGAGCCACATGCCATCATCCAACATCCAATTATGGCCGTCAGATAAGCAATCAAACAAATCTCCATCATCAAACTTAAGGTTATCCACCTAACACCATGTCGCCCAATTGAAGAGACATTCATTACTGTCTCACCATTGTTCACTAAGCACATGGGCCCACATGCCATATGTCCTCTACATCATCACCACCTGTTGGCCTTCATCACGATCCACCATCCTATCGGGTCCCACATCCATTGGCATCAAAGTCGCTATATCACTAAAAAATTGAACTTCAAAACCTCTTGTTGGAGGTTGTGAAGTTCCCAGAACCTGCGACTCGGCGATAAAGGGATTGCCCTGTCGCTAAAAACCAAAACTTCTAAACCTCAAGTCAGAGGTTGCAAAGTTTGCAAAACCCATGACACATCGACAAAAAAGGGATCTCCCTATCGCTCAAAACCTGAACTTCCAAACCTCAAGTCAGAGGTTGCAAAGTTCACAAAACCCACTACATGTCGACAACAAAGGGATCGCCTTGTCGCTCAAAACCCAAACTTTTGTACCTCAAGTCGAAGGTTGTGAATTTTGCAAAACCCTCAATAGTCGACAATAAAGGAAGTAGCCTTCGCTTCACAGTCACTAAGTCAGGAGGTTATGAAACTTTAGAACCCCGCAACTTCAGTTAGAAAAACTTGAAAACTAATGACTTAACTCAATGTGATGGAGGAAATCACAAGTGCTTCAGGAAGTCGATCAAGCCAGTAAATTTGAGTCACATTTCTCAACATTCTCCCACTTGACGAAGAACTTACTGGCTCCTTCCAAAGAAATCTCATGAATCTTAAACAATGCTTTTGCACTCCAATAAAGACACTTGTAACGACATCCAAGATGTCCACCAACTCAGGTAGTGATTCCAACCATCCACCATAGGAAAAGGAACGAGCCCCAAGGCATATATGCACACCAGTCTTAAGAACACAAGCATCAAATCCAAAAGATGGAAAGGGCTAAAACACTGCCACCACTCCATTATGCTCACATGCTATACAAAAGTAATATCAACTTCAAATCCCTCAACATGAACACAACCATGAAGTCACCCTCCAGAAACAAGATAGAACATCAGCTAGAACAACTACTAGAAAACTGGTTGCCCCCATCCAATTGATCAACCCACAAGACTGAAAATAACACCCACAACAAGCTCTAATCCATCCAATCACACATACCTCCAAGGTATCAACATTAGTAAATTCATGCTAGTAGCATAGCCAACCCATCAACCGCAAAAACAAGCTCCATGTGCCAACTAGTCGAAGAAGACAAAACACACCCAGGAACTCCCACTGCATGGGTAATAAATCTCTCAAGTGATAAGCTACTAAGTAGACCAAGAGTGGGGAATGAGAATGCTCCTCCAAGATATGCAAGCCATCATGAATTCTCCAAGAGCAATCTCCTCATTGGTCTTTGTTGAACTCATGTCCAACCAAGGTGTAGGCTCCTCAGACTTTCTACTGAAATCTCACCAAGAGTAACCATCAACAACACTTCTCTCATCGCAAGAGAAACACAACCTCACCTTATTCTTCATGTATCCATGAGCAACTGCAAATGATCATCTCATGCTAAACTCCAAATGCATGACTGCACTATCATGAAGTTCTCAAGCATATGACCAATGCACCCAATACACAAAGAATTTACTAACCATTATCAAAGCTCCAATCATCTGAACTAGGAACTTATCATAACATCATGATCTAAACATCCCCCTAAGAGATCCCATGCTCTAGGTGAACATACCATGGTCCCAAGAGAAATGCATCATGCTAAAAATCTAATGCGCAAACAAGAGTTTATCATGACATTATGCAAACAAAATCTAAACCAACATCACATGTTAAGCACCACCAACACCTCAACCAAAGACTCCAAGTATCCTCCATGGTTCCAAGATGTTACACATCTTCAAATAATGTCCATGCAAATGTGAAAGAACCCTTCTGCAGCAATAGGATCTAGGAGCTCCTCCTACTAACATCTACAACACTAAAGAAGATCATTCACCACATAGTGATGAATCCACAGTAATTTCTAAAGCTCCCATTGAATCGTGACAATTGAGCTCTCAAGCATCATGACCAAACATCTACTAATCTAAAGATCCTCTAGGTCCACACAACAACATGTCCATCTGACAACAATACTAAGCAACACCAAGATCTCCAAAACCAAGCAGAAATAGCCATCACTATCAAAAGCTTACACAAACTAGTGTACTCAAGCTATCCATGACATCGTAATACACATGCTACAGGTCCCCAACATCGACTATCCAGGTACTCAACACCATCCATCCTCTCATCTTAGAGCAACCACACCAATGCACAAGTGACCACAAACAAGGCCAACTAACAAGTCTGCACCCTCACAGAAATAGATCTCGTGGATATAGACAGTCCACTTCCAAGTTGTGCCATAGTAAACATGTAGGTAAAGATAGCCCACAACATTGCACAACTCATAGATCCATTCAAAATAAACATGCAAACCCATCATCACACTAGAAATTGCAAAAACTGAGATCTCAAAGAGAATAGCAACGTAGAAAAACTTGACTCAAACACCAGATCAAGCTCAAATCTGATTCTCCAATCATGTCAACAACTTGAGCACCATAGTCTAGGAACCTAACAATCAACACCATAGGAAATGTTGAGTGACTGATCACATACTAACACTCCCATGCAGAGAAGACATCACACCTCCTCAAACCATGTCGAACTACAACTATCTCATCTAGTCACACCCGAGAAGCCAGGGTCTAGAAAATAGCTGAACAAGCTCTACATAACCACAAGTTTTGTTTATCTATGTAAAACCTACAAAACCATAGAGCCATGTGTAAAAATGTAAAATGTCTTGATTGATACAATGCATTTGATTCTGATTAACTAACACCATTTCTTCCTAAATCACTTCAAACTAACCAATTAATTAAATAATCAACATTATTTAGTTAAATTTAGCAAAGTTAGCTATTAATCAAATAATTAAATTTATTGATTAATTCATCCTTCTTCTAACTAATATTCATCATATTTTAATTAAATCAAGTCATTTAATTAAATTCCCCTAAATCCTCCCATTTGAATAAATCAATCAAATCAAATGTCATAATCTCCTAATCCATTCCAATTAATTAATTTTGGATTAATTAATCCTAAATCACTTTCTAATCATCATTAATAAATCCTCTAGCTTTTAACTCAAAAGTTAAATCAACCCATGGTCAACTAACTAGGTTGCACATAAACTTCATTTCTTTTAATTAACTAATTCTTCTATTTATCCTCACAAAGGCATATTCCAAGGAATATTCCTCCCAACCACCTCTCATTCAATTTCCCTCCAAAGGTTTTCAAAAAGCTTTCACATCTTCATTAACTCCTCATACATCCTCTTACATCTCAATCACATTCAATAAATTCCTCTTACAACCTTTCAAATCCTCAACCATTCTCATTTATTTCTCTTACATCCCCCCATTCCTCAACACATTTCCCAAAATGTGCTCCACCTTCCTCCAATGGAATTGTGACAAGTGTCACATTCTCATTGGCTCCTATTTTATCCCACATTCACCAAATCCTCTCATTCTTCAATCCCTGAGTTCTATAAATAGAAGCATTCTCTTCACAATCTATCCACAACTTCAAGCATTATCACTATAGCCATTTTTATACTCAGCATTTCATCATTTTCATCTATTTTGAGCATAATTTCACCATTTAGAGTCAATTTCATACTTGGAATCACAAAGGGATTGGGAAAGGGCTTCTTTCCACATCAAAGGAGCACCACTCCCCCTATGGGATGGAGGTTTGCTTAAGTTAGACTAGATTACATGCTTCGTTTTGTTTATTTCAAGTTTTTATCATGTTTTCTTGTCTTCTTGATCAAAGAATCTCATAGGGAGTGTTTTGTATGATTTATAGCATGTTTAACACTTGATTGATGTTTCTTGTTAGTTTATTGTAGATTGGACACTCACACCATGCAAGTACAAAACATCATTAAAAGGAAACAACAGTTCAGAAACTCCAACCCCATTACAGGCAACTCCTCAACCACCAACATGTGCGTACATACGAGAGATAGGCTATTCTGGAAGCTTCCAAATCATCCAATGATCAAATCCATAGCCTACTTGCACTCGGGGTACCATAAAACTGTGCCTTCCAATACCAAGAAAAACACCTAGCATAAACACATTACTCCATGAATGAACAACAACCCAAAATGCTCCATATCATTACGGAGCCCCTCACACAGACACCCAATATGAAAGATTTTGCTGCAACACAACCACGAAGAAAAATATTCTACCCATGCATTATGGTTATACCGCTACCAACTAGGAACCTCAAATCACAACATTCTAGCATGACCAGTTCCAGTTTCTCCATCTTCACCATTTTCCATGCTACATGTTGTTTCAGAAACTTAAACAGAAAAGCAAGAACTTCTACCCACATAAGGATCAATACATCAGTCGATTCCTCCAAATTTCCTCAAGCTTGGCAGGATAAGAAATCTTCACATAAGGAATACCTGAACCAACAACATACTAGGAAGAAACTCATCCCAGAAGAAGGCTCTGATACCACTTGTAGGAAAAAGAAATGGTCATCTCAGAAAGAAACATCCAAGAACAACAGTGTCTTCAGTAATTTTAATTTCATTAGATTACCTCAAAGACATACTACTATGCCATAAAGCAGAATCAAACATAGTTAATTCCCACATTGATCCTTTTGAGAGAAAGTCATGCAAAAACAACCAGTTTCAACAACATTAACAGATTCAGCAAACAGAACCAACAACCATGAAAGATGAGACAAAAGACATGAACACACATATATACGTGGGGAAAACCCTTACGGGTAAAATACCCCAGATCGCTATTGTATTATTCAACAACAAAATATAGTTACAATACAATATCAAGCTCATGGCCTTTACAAGAGATTAACATCTTGTTCCATTCTAGAGGGAATCCGACAACATAACCCATTATGACCACCTCTCACTACGAGAGACATCTCTTTTGACTACATGGCTTGACCACCGACCTATCGGCCTCTCTATCACACAACCACTCAACCTTCACCTTCTACAAGATTTATCTCTCTCTCGGCTACCCAGCCTCACGACCCATCCGATAATTGCCACTCTCTCTTGACTCTTCAACTACCACATCCCTTTAGGGTTTCACCTCGAGCCACATGCCATCATCCAACATCTAATTATGGTTGTCAGATAAGTAGTCAAACAAATCTCCATCATCGAACTTAGGGTTATCCACCTAACACCATGTCACCCAGTCGAAGAGACATTCATTATCGTCTCACTGATGTTCATTGAGCACATGGTCCCACATTCCATTTGTCCTCCATGTCATCAACACCTATCGCCCTTCGTCATGATCCACCATCCTATCGGGTCCCACATCCGTCAGCATCAAAGTTGCTATATCACTGAAAAACTGAACTTCAAAACTCTTGATGGAGGTTGTGAAGTTCCCATAACCTGCGACTCGCCAATAAAGGGATCACCTTGTCACTCAAAACCTGAATTTTCAAACCTCAAGTCGAAGGTTGCGAAGTTTGCAAAACCCGCGACACGTTGACAACAAAGGGATCACCTTGTCGCTCAAAACTCGAACTTATGAACCTCAAGTCCAAGGTTGTGAAGTTCGCAAAACCCATGACACGTTGACAATAAAGGGATCGCCTTGTCACTCAAAACTTGAACTATCAAACCTCAAGTCGGAGGTTGTGAAGTTCACAAAACCCATGACATATTGACAACAAAGGGATCACCTTATCACTCAAAACTCAAAATTTTGAACCTCAAGTTAGAGGTTGTGAAGTTCGTAAAACCTGCGACACACCGACAACAAAGGGATCGCCGTGTCGCTCAAAACCCAAACTTTCGAACCTCAAGTCAGAGGTTGCAAAGTTCACAAAACCCACAACACACCAAAAACAAAGGAAATAGCCTTCATTTCACAATTGCTAAGTTAGGATGTTATGAAACTTTAAAACCCCATGACTACAGTTAGAAAAACTTGAAAACCAACAACTTAACTTAGTGTGATGAAGGAGGAAATCACAAGTGCTTCAGGAAGTCGATCAAGCCAATAAATTTGAGTCACATTTCTCAACAAGCTGATGTTATGTCTTCTATTTTGTCTAAAGTTCTTCCTTCAGGGGTCTTGATGCATGATATCCTATTCATCTCTCTCCTTGCCTTGGTGGAATT
Organism: Sequoia sempervirens; assembly: GCA_007258455.2. NCBI lineage: Eukaryota > Viridiplantae > Streptophyta > Pinopsida > Cupressales > Cupressaceae > Sequoia > Sequoia sempervirens. Next base: position 27,659 of record VDFB02273413.1, read on the forward strand.
TTGGAAGTATTTCATGTTCTTGTGTCAGCATTTAATAACCACAACTCTCTTGATTTTTATCTCCAAAATATTTCTTCTTTTGTCATTATGTCACCCATTTTTTTAAGTCATTCTTTCTCTTGATTGTAACTTGTGTTATCCATTCCATTGATTATTACTTTTTTATTCAACTCTTTGAAGCTTTCTTCAATCTTCTTTTTTCTTTGAAGATATTTTTGAAACTATCTCGACTATTCCAAGCCTTTAGATGTTGTTTGATCAATTTTAGCTTAGTGACTATGTTGAACATCTTGGATCCATCTAGGTTTACTTCATTCCATCATTGGATGATGAGATCTTTGAAATAAGGGTCTCTAAACCAAATATTCTCAAATTTGAAGGGATATATTACGAGTTTCCTCTCACCCAGTATTTCCAAATTAATCGAAAAGTGATCAAATCCAAAAATAGGCAAGATCTTACTTTCCAAGGTGAAAGGGAAGGCACTTAAATCACCATTGAAAAAGAACCTATCCAACCTTTTAGCTATACAAAAAAATCCTTTTCGCCTGTTTGTCCAAGTGTATTGTCCATTGCCCAATTAAATTTCTACCAACATGCTTCTTTCCATAAAATTTTCAAAATCTATTTGAGATTGCATTTTCCTTTCCACACCACCCCTCTTATCCTTAGATCTCAAGATTGCATTGAAATCAGCCCCAATTAGGTTGAACTCAAATGAGGGATTGCTACATACTAGATCTAATTCTCTCCAAATCTCTCTCTTTTGAATACAAGTATTTGGACCATAAACATTGATTAAAAGAAAACACAAATCAGAGGTTAAGCTTCTAACCTTGCAAGCGATCCAGTGTTTGTTCGAAGCAACTTTTTTCATTAATACTTTTTGTGGCCTCCACATAGTTATGAGCCCACTTGTAGGTCCTTCCGAATTAACCGCCAACATTTTCCAAAGATTTAGTCTTTTTCCAAAGTGCTCTACCTCTAATTGGCTTAATTTTGATTCTTGGATGAGAAAGATATCATCCTAAGACACCTCTAGATGATGTCTAATTAGAAACTTCTTGTTAGGGGCATTTAAAATCCTAACATTCCAAGTTATAATCCTCATTGCGCCTTAGGAAGGGCATCCCCCTTCCCTGTCTTTAAAATTTTGCTAATATTTTTTTGTCCAACTACTTCACCATCCATTTTGAGTTTTTCCTAATTTGGAATTCTACTCCTTTTCTTACTTTCTCCACAATCAGGAGAAGTCTTGGTCAATTCTTTTTGAAGAACCCCTAGCTTACCAGTCTCTAGCTAAAATGAAGGCATGGCTTCTTTTTTTTGTTTGCTATGGGAGTGGCTTCCCCTTCCTCTAACCCCAAGCCAACCTCTTCCAGATTTGGCCCAACCTCCCAATCTTCTTCCAAATCTGTTGCCTCAAAGTTCTCTATCAATGACCCATTCTTAGCTTCCTTGGCAAGTTCTACTAATTCACTATCCACCTCAATTAGAGAATTTAAATCATCCTCTTTAAAATTATTGTTGATCAAGTCAAGGACCTTAGATAACTTCATGTCCAATTCTTTCCTTTGTTCTGGGGATCCCTCCATTTTCCTATTGGGATCTACGATGTTTTCCCTTAATACTGGATCTTGATCTTGAACTTCAAGATTCAAGTTTGTTGACTTCAATTCTACACCAACCTTTGGTGGACTATCATTGTTTTCCCTTTCTATATGATGATCCATTCCTCCCTTTTCAAATTTAATTTTTGCACAGGACTTCTCCAACCCAATGCATTAAGTCATATGTTGTTAGGGAACATATCTAGTATTAGAATTTGCTACTAATTGTCCCAATCCATGATTAGATCTATCTCCCTCCAATGTGCGACATTGGGCTCATTTTCTATGCAAATCTTGACATAAAGTGCTAATTCCATCAAAGTTTAACCTCTCCTTCGCACAAATATACTTCCCCAAGTGATTGCCAATATCCTCCAGAATGTCTGGCTCCCAAAACTCTAGTGGGAGATTTGGAAGCTTAACTAGTCTTGGATTCTTTCTATATTATGTTGAAAAGGGTCAAACCCTAGCACCTATTAGAACTGTAAAAATCTAATGTTTTTACATATGTTTTCACTCATAAATTTCTAGATTTGATCCTACCGTATGCATATTTCACCTATATTTTGCCCATGTAGCTCCCATAAAATCCATCAGGTCTGCATTCTCACATTGGGGTTCATATCGGCATGAGGAGACCAGGGTCTCCCCGATCCATTTTGCATTTTTGCTAACATAAGTTTGTGTTGCCTATCGACAAGACTTATTATTTGTCATGGCGATTGGATTTCGCTTACATGCACCGTTCGGTGAGACTTTTCCGCGGTCTCGGCGATAGAGGATGATACACATTTCGACAGGAGTTGCGGCGTCGACATATGGTCATAGCGAGCTTTTTTGGTCTTCCCGACAAGTGCATTATGGATTCTCTTCTGCCAGACTTGGTGGTATCAGCATTATGTCTTGGCGATTATCTTTTGTCTTACCAACTGGTGGCGGGAGGATGTGTATTGGTATAGGTTGGAGCTATTGAAAGGAGGTCTCGGCAAGTGACCTTCGGTCTCGCCGACACTTCGTATGGGTCTTCTCTTCAGCCACACATGATGTCTTTGGTGAAGGGTCATAGCGATGTGCGCATGTCTCATTGACGAAGCATAAGGGTTCTTTCAAGTGGCTTTCGGTGTGAGTATTGCTTTCTCTTGGCGATCAAGGGTTATCTCGGGGTGACTTTCGGTAAAGCAAAGGGTATTCTACATGAGGTCTCCCCGACATTGATGTGTCTCGCCGATACCCAAAATGAAGATTATATCTCGGTGAGAGTGTGCTATTGTCTTGGTGACTTGGAATTGATAAAGGACTTTCAGTATGACATAATGGTTTTGATATGTTGTTTCCACGATATCACAGTGTTACAACGAAGGAACATAAGAATACTCGATGACTTCGGTGTAACGAACATAGTGCTATAGCGAGATACAGGTGGTATATGGGCATATTGGTGAAGCAGAACATTATCTATGTGATATCTCCCCGACTCTGATGGGTCACGGTGAATGCGAGCACAGTGAACACGGGATGATTAGTGATTGAATTTCCTTCGGCATAGCTAACGATATGTCTCGCCAATTGTCTCACTGATGAGTAACAAAAATTCAAATGCTGTGGCCGACATGTAAATGTTTAGTTTCCGTTGCTGGCCGACATGAGTGGAGCCCGAATTCTGTGGAGGGCCGACATGTGATCTCAATTTAATATATCTTCATGATACTAGTGTATAAATAGGCATCCTGTGATTGTAATTGAACCACCAGTTATTATATATTCGATACACTGCAAGTAGATATAGTAGAATAAAGTTATCAGATTAGAGACTATTGTTGCATGATTTCAGAATGGAGGTATTTATGAAAATTAGTTGATGTTGCTGCATTTTTCTGGTGCCAATTATTTGTTGAATCTAATGAAAGTATTGCTAAGTTGTCTCCAAGATGGATTCTTTCTGATTGTTTAAATTGATATAACAAGTTTGTATTCAATTTATTAGTGCACATTTGTTGTACTTGTGTGATTGATTGATTGGTTCTTTCAAGTAAATACTAAATCCTTTTAGTTAATCACAGTAGTCAGAGAGATTCATTTGGATTATTCAAGTAGAGCTTGGTAATTACAGAATTGCATGTTTATACAAGTTGTAAACAGAATATATGCCAGATAATTTGAGTTTTCTCCAGAGAAGTGTTGCTCATCCTGATCTCATTTGACTCCACATACCCAATAAGGCACTGGTCTTTGTATTTCATCATTTTGAACTCATTCAATTTCTTTATATCTATTAATTCAACATTTTAGGATTTAGATCAGTATATTATTACTGTTTTCAAGTTGGATTTCATTTGTTCACCTCCAATTGCCATTGTGAACAAATTGCTTTAAGGAGATAATCACAAGTTAAGTCTACACTATTTAGAGAGGTACACCCACCCAGGTTTAGCAACACCTAAAGAGTAGAAGGTTGAAATCTTTTGACCTTGTCTGTTACCCTGAAGCGTATCAAGAGATTGGCAGCCTCTTGAGGCATATTGCCTGCGTTTTTGAGAGCTAACAACACCCACTTGTGAATGTAAAAATTGCTTCCGTCTATGATCTAGATTCCATTCTCAAATTCTTCCCTTATTTTCTGTGATGGGAAAATCATAATGAAGTAGCCATTCACCAATGCTTTGAATTGCATGTCTTTACCCCAACGATCTTGCCACCATTTAATCAAACTATCCTAATTTAGGTCCTTATCATACCATTTGACCAATAGACCTTGCTACGCCAAACACAAGATCAATGGTTACAATCTGTTTGTTCCAATCACCATGGTTTTTCTGTAAGCGTTCCTTGCTTTATCTTTCTTCCACTCTAAATGGTTATTATTTTTATGATTTCCCATATGCTAATTTTGTGGGCTCTTCAACTCTTGAAACCCTTTCCTATTTTTTTGATCTCCTATGCCCATGGGAAAGGCATTTGCAACAGAAGCAAAGTCATGGGACCTTTGAGGGTTTTTCATGCCTTGCCAATTGTTGAATCTTCCATTTGATTTACCCTTTCCTTGATGTCAATTTCCAAACTTGTGGTGACTGGGCGGGTTTTTCCTATGGAAATCATACCTAGGCTTCCCATTCCATATATTGCGATCTCCACTACCATATTTTTTCTCTGGTTCATGATTCTTGAGTTGATTGTGCCACACCTCATTAGTGGCTCAAGCCCTAATGCACTCCATGGGGATGACATGTTCTTCCTCCTCAACTCAATTCTTGACTCCTTTGCCTGCTCCTAAGACTATCATTGCTCACCATTAAAAAACATTATATTTTTCATAATTTTTGTTACATAATTTATTTATTATTAATTTTTAATTTAAATTAATTAGAGTAATCTTATCCCTAACATAGTTTTTTATATTTTAGAATTTTATATTTTTTTTTACACATGCATCAAATAGAGACATTTATGTTTGGTAAAATAACTAATGTTTACTAAAAAATAGAAAATACATATAATAATTAAATAAAATATATTAGAAAATATGCCTTTTGGAAATCCTACTCAAAGCAATTTGATCATATAAAATATCATGTAATGGTGGCTCTATTTGATGTTCTAACCATTGCTTCAAAATCTCAATTTCTTTTGAAAACTCCATGACCAACAAAAGAATGGCATTAAAAAGACCTTCAATGAAGGTTACTTTTGTTTGAAAGTATTCTCATTCAAATTTCATAAAATATAAATGATTTTGAACATGAAATATTTAAAATTTAAAAAATGCATTCATTTGAAGGTTCCCCCCTTAATTTAGAGGTGATGATGACACCAACTTCAATTAAAGGTCCTTCATTCAAATGTATATGTTCACTCCAAGGTGTTTTGTGATTTTTGGCACCTTGGACTCCTTTTTTGCCTCACCCCAAAACTAGGACACACTATTGTGCAATCAACAAACCTTGCATTCCATCTATGCTTGACATCTCTCTTATTACCATAAATTCATTCATCTAATTTATTGGCAAGTCCAAGATTGAAAACCAAGGGTAGTTTCCAATATCATTTGCTAAAACCATAACTAAAAGTGTTGCCCAAATCAACATAAGATCTTGGATGAATCCACTTATTTTCAAGATGATATCATTTTTCAATCAAAAAGCATTTTTAATATGAAATTGTTGGAAAAATTGATGAATAATGAACCCAATTAAAGTTGCACACTCTTCAAAGGATCAACCATGAAAGATACCATCCACAATAAAGTGTTACAACATGAGCATGAAGAAGATTGAGATTGATCAAATGATAATCTATTGATGATATTTAATTGATCAAGATTTCATGAGATAAATTATAATGTACAAACACCTTGTATATATAGGCAAATGTGATAAGGGATGGTAACTACCCTTAATACAAACATTAAGTGCGTAATACAAATAATAAATGCATGAGATAATGCATAGGAAAACTATTAAATTTCTAGATAACTAAAAGTAAATAATGAGACATGGCCTCATTATAACTAACTTCTAGAAACGACATCTAGGATAACTTGACTCATAAGTAAACTTATAATGTGAATAGGTCCTCACTAATGACTAGTTAGGAAATAACCCCATTCACACCAACACCCCCCATAAGTACAACTAGGGAGTGTAGTTATTATGCAAATGATGCAATATAGAAATGCAATATGGGTCCCAACAACAAGGCCATATTAGGTACCCATGCACAACTAATCATGCAACTAATCTCTCACAAATGGAGAAAAGGAGAAAACCTAGTGGGACAAAACTCCTCTCCAAAAAGGAGATGCAATGAAAATCATGTACAAGTGATAAAAGTGATGATGGAGGTCTCAAAATCAATACTCCCAAGAGCTACATCCATCACAAGAATACAATATAATGAGCCCTCCAATGAAGGGAAAGATGGACACTAGATTGTCCCCCATAATGAAGTATCATCAAAACCACTGAAGAAAGTTTGAAGCCAAAAGAGAACCCAACGATGATAAACCACATGTCTCCCCTTAGGAAGAAAGAGATATGATGGTAGATGTGGAAGATAGTCCAACTCCATGATGAAATGAGAAGGAAGAAGTCTCCCAAATGAAATTTTTGAAGAAGAATCAAGTGCCTCCAAAGATGTCCCATCAAAATCAAGATCCCTAATCAAAGTGGAAACAATGGAATGAGGAGACTCAAGAATATCCTCCAAAGAAGAATCTGCAAAGAGGAGAGTTACCCCCTAAAGCGCATCCTCCAAACCTATAGAAGAAGAATGACAAGCCAAATCTACAATACCAGAAATAAAGCCATCTTGCAACCACAAATTTGAAAAACTGAATATATCCTACTTTGTTGAAGTCTTGGAATAAACTGACAACTTTGATGAAGCAGGAGATGGTGGAATCATATCACATGGCTGAGGAAGAAGAGTTAGATTTGCTAGGTTCAACCAACCACCATAGCCATTGACTAAATTATTGCCCACACTAGAAGGAGTTTGAGGAAAATAAGGATCATAATCATGATAGAAGTGGGAGAAGGTATACACCTTAGCTTGATGACCAGCCTGACCCATAGCAATGAGCTCTCCAATCTCCTTACGAATGAAAACTAAATCGAATTTGAACTCAATTATGTTGCATGTTTGTGTAATCTAATAAACTAAAAGAAGATTATGGGTCATCTCAGGAATGTAAATAACATTATACACTAACCTTGTACCCAAGTCAACATCTCCCATACTAGCAACATGAACAAACTCATTATTTGCATTCAAGATCCTATGAAAGTATGATGCTCTAAGTGACCCTAGAATAATGTTATCAAAAGAGAAAGTAATATGTTCTGAAGCACCTAAATCAATAATCCATCCATTAGGTCCATCAACATGAGTGGTAATCAATGCACGACCCTTGCCTCTAAAATATCTAGAAGTAGTTCTTGTATGATCCCCTTTGTGTGAAGTATCCTCATGTGTGGAAGAAGAAGAAGGTGAACTAGAAAATGAAGAAAAAACTGATTTTTTTTTATCCTTAAGAAGTTATTTCAAATAATGGATTTCCTTCTTATAACAAACTTGTTCACTACACCCAGTCCCCTTACAAAAGGTACATGTTGTTTTCTCCTTCTTGGGTTTATCCTCTTTGGAAGAGGTGGTAGAAGTCTCACTGGATTTTGTCTTAGGCTTGTTCTTTATCTTCCCTTTCCCCTTAGGTGGTGTGGCTATCAATGCATGAGACTTAGAAGTGACATCTTGTTGGCTAAGTTTTAATTGTTCCCTAGTCAATCTCTCATAAAAGGTCTCAAATGAAGGCATGACAAATCTATCACCTAACCCATCCATATTGGAATAAAAGGAAGTGGAAAAATATGCAAACACACCTTTCAATTTAGACAAAACCAGAAATATACATTCCTTATCAGTTTTCTCTTTCCCACAACCTGCTAGTTGAGATCACAAAGACTTGAACTTCACCAAATAATCCTCAATAGTAGGAAATGAATCGGTAGAAAGAAATGCCAATTCTTCTTCTAATTAAGTCAAGAGGCTTCTTACACTCACATATACGAGTTTGTGTACATTTTTATTCTCCCCATTTAAATTGACATCTACTAACCCATTGCAAAGTAAAGTATTTATCAATAGATTTATGATTTTAAATCAGATTTTAAAGTGGTTCAATGCCTATGGCATCTTATCCTTAGCTCTTTTTTTTTCTACTTTCCTTTAGATTTATCTTTGCTAGCGTTTGATCTTCGTAACGATACAATGCCTATTAAATTTTGCATGGCAACGAAGTTTCAAGATTATCAAATTAATCTGCGAAATGTGGTCTTGCCTCTTTGTGCCTCAGCATGTTTTTGCTTTCTACAGGTCTCAAATGGAGAAGTATATGGAGATGTTGGATTTGGGTGTAAGGATCATAATGGCAACAGTGGCATGGTTTCTTCGATGTACATTCTGTTATTGTCTTTATTGTTTGTTTTTCTAAGCTTGCCTTGAATAAAATCCCTCTGTCATTAAATCTTCAGTTCCAAGTGTTTTTAAGTTGTATAGCATGGCCTATGAACAAGGTTTTAAGTTTATTAATGGTAATAATGGCGTAATTTCTACGCTTCTTTCTTTCGATGGAGTATGATTTTTAGAGTCATTTCGCTTTGTAAAGCTCTTTTTTCTTTCACTACGATTTCTTAGATAAAGAAAATCGTACATGGTTAGGCTTCTAGTTAACATTTGAAAAAAAACACATTTAATCCTTCTCTAGCCCGTAGAGGCTTTACATCTACTTTCCTTTCCTATCTTCTACTAAATTTATGACCATTTTTTTCATAAACCAGTATTAGCAGAGCTCCGAGGAATCCTCCACAAGTGGAATGCAACACAAAGAGGAGTGGACGTTCGGGTTGGAGGAAGTGAAGTAGATGGATTATCTACACACAACACTATCACAAAGCCTTCAGATGTACCTGCCCATCGTCACAGAGGGCATAGAGGCCGCCCAAGCGAAATTTTGTTGGATGCTACGTGATGATAAATTCATTGTGGACAGAGTAAGTGGGAGTTTCTTTCAATATGAAATGCTTGCTTTAGTTAATTAACTATTATATTTGATCATGAATTTGTGAAATGTAGTAATGTAGTTGATCCAACAGTTGTTGATGTGTATGAAGAAGAAGGGTTGAAGCGTTGGATGCGTATTAAGTAGCACATGCATGGGTGGAAGTGCCAGAAGCAACGAAGAGAGAAGGGGTGGGAGGAGCAGCGATGAGTCCCAAAGTTCGAGAGTCATTCATTGGGGATCTTGGTCCAAGGCCTATCTTATGTCTCATACACCTGATTTGAAGAGGGGATGTACTTCGATCATGGTCATTATGGCCTACAATGGTCAACGAGGTTTTATTTATTATTATTTTTGTTTAGATTTCTAATCAGGCACCATGATATTAACGGAGGATTGGCAATACAACTAAACCAATTTTATTTGTGGCAGGTTGGTGATGATGAGCTATTGCACAAAACAATTTGAAAGAGTTATCGTCTCATGGAATGGCATGATCGCAGGACTTGCACAAAAAGGAAGGAAAAATGCAAAATCACACAGGACTCTATAGAGAAGTATAGGCGCTGACATCCAACAGTGCAACCATTGGGCATGTTGTCACCTGCGTGAACCATATTCTCCCTATCTTGATTGCCCATTATGTCAAAATAGATTATCATGAAGGAGTCTTCTTGCACTCCAACAACTAATAATTTGTCCTTGAATATGATTTGGGATTAGGGAAATGAATTGATCAGTAAGATTTTCGACATCTAGGTTGTATCCCAAGCCTTAAATTTTTTGAAAATGGGTTTAGGCTTCTCTATCATTCTGATCTCTATTCCTCCGGTTGACAAGTTTTGCTTAAAATTGAAAATGTTTTGAGATCACAGCTTGGCCAAATATTATCTGCAACACCGACATTAATTGCATCGACAACAACCAAGGCATTGCTTCGGATTTGAATTCCGTGTCAGTACCACCCTCTCCTCTCACAACGCTCAAATCCTTCTCAAATACTTTAACATCAAAGCCTTTATTCTTTCATAGCATGATCCACAGACAGTCCCCCAATTCCCCGAATATGAGCATTATTGTGTATCTTGAAGAGCACAAAAATTAAATCTGTACGCTTTCAAATGGTTCCTATCCCTTGTCTATGCGTCTGTGTTTTACATGCATATCTATCTGGGCTTTCGCATCCTTTATGCTTTTGATGGATGTGCACGCCCTCTTCTAACACTCTCATTTTGGCACAGGCAAAGACAATGCTCAAAATGGTTGTAGAATATGACTTTACACCTACCAATTGCATTTGCGTTGAAAGTTTTTAAAGTTTTTGTTGTTTAGGCAAAAACAAGTTCTCTTGAGTACCTAATCCGTTCTTCTTTGGATATAGTGCTCAAACAATGAGTTAACATGATAAGATTTCCATCATAGTTTTAATTTTTTTATTTAATTCTTTTTTATTTTATTTTAGATCCGAAGTTATAAATATTTTTTCAATCAATTGAATTAAAACCATTAGAGAATGTTATTTTTTATTTTAGTGTATAGTCTTATTGGGCATTTCTAATTTCACTATTATCACCTTTCTTAAAAAATCTTTGTAAATAATTAAAACAATGTTCAATTTAATCAATTTAAAAGTATTTTTCAATTTCAAAATCAAAACAATGTTCAATTTAGTCAATTTAAAAGTATTTTTCAGTTTAATTTATGGAGTTCAATTAAGATGTAGTTATGCCTATATAATCAACGAGATGTAGTTTATATTTTAGTTAATATATTGTGTGATTAATGTATTCAAAAAAGGATACAAAATAGCAAGTTTATGGGATTCTATATGTGTCTAAATATCCTTGTCGTATCCTTTAATTTTGTCCTTCATAAGAGTTACTTACTTTTTAATAGATATATATTTTATTTGTTTTATAATTTATCAAGAGTAAACAACTACTACTTTTTTACTAAACATACATATTATTATTGGAACGTGTTAAGGAAAAAATATATAATTGCAAGTGAATTTATAATAAAAAAAACTTTCAATTACTTCACATTATGAAATTAAATTAAAGATAGCCTTAATGATGAAAATAGGCGCCTCAAGCAAGATAACTCTCGACGTTTTTTATATATATTAATATTTGATATGTGTATGCTAGTTATAAAGCTCTTACATCACTATTAGAACCAAAGAGATCCTTATATTTATCCCATACATGTTTAGGTGTAGTGCACTCCTCAATATGGAAGAATAAGGAATCAAAAACATGTAGTGGAATCAAGCCCATCGCCTCATCAAATTTGTTTTGATGTGCAAATCTCTCATATTCCTTAGGAAAATCAGGTTGTTCCTCACCCAAGGTAGACCATAATCCTCTATCCCAAAGCAATCTCTGCATCCTCACCTTCCATGTGACAATTATGAGGACTAAGAAACTCAAATCCTAATTCTACCATTAGAGCCACAAACACAAATCAAGGAAAAGGAAAAACATCTAATAGAAACTGATGTTAAACTCCCAAAATATGATTCATAATTGAAAATGAAGCCTCCCCAATCAAATAAACCTTCTCCAAATAGCAGTATGTCCAAGTAATCAAGTAAATGTCATAAATTGCAAAAACTCAATGGATTATACTTGGGGATAAATTTGAAAAGAGTGCATGAACAAAATGATAGAGCTCTTTATCACCTTCGCAATGTTGCTGGAATCTCCAAAATTTGACAAATTGGTGAAAAGATACGAGCTCGGGAGTCCAAAAGGAAGAACTAACTTCAATTGGCAATAATTTGTACCTATAACAAAATCTAGAAAAATGGTCTACACCACTGTGAAGTACATGAAACCAAATTTTTGTCGATATCTCGTTTGCAAAAATTTGATACCTTAGCAAAAAATTATGCTCCATTGAAAAAAATTCCCAATTAGGGCTTGACAGGCTAAATAGGTGCAAAAAATAAGTGCCTAGGCACTAGCCCCTGGTCGTTGATATGACCACAGGGCACTGAGGGGAAAAAATAAAGGGCCTGCCATTGGTAGCGATGGGGCGGTGATAGCCGGTGGGGCGTGGCACCGCTTCGCCTGACGCCCTACGAATAAAACTTTGGTGGCATTGGAAAAACCCAATAGAAGTTTGGAGGCGTTGACAACCGGTGTTAGATAATACATCACTCGACAAAATTAATGAATGGGCTGACAAGGATGTGATAAAAGGGGGTCCAAATAAAAAATAATGCGCTCGACCAAAGGGTATGCATGGCCGAAAAGCTTGCAAAAATTAATTAAAAACTTTGCCAAAATCTTTATCATAGACATTGATTTAACCTACAAAAATAGGATTGAAACTCCAATAATTGCCACAATAAAATATTTTTCCCAAACTATATGAATTTTTTGTAGGATAAAAAAATTGACCTGCAAAAAAATAATAATGCCCTAAATTTTTTCTTTTTTAGTGATAGGGGCAAAACAAAACACAGACTGTACAATTTGTACAATATGGATACTTGACTTCAACAAAAAAAAACCTCTAATTCCTCTAGATCAAGTTGTCAAATTTCAATGATTTGACAAGTGTTTTAGAGCCTCTTAAACGTAATGGCAGGGTCAAATTTGACCCAATGTGCTCTAGAAATCAGCTGCCTCTTGAATGACAACAACTAGCCCAAAATGCAAACCCTCCAACCTGCAATGAAAATATCCTCAAGCTCAACTCTCCAATTAGAGATGGACTTTTCAAGGCCTATGCTCTAATACCATGTTGGAAATATTGATGAAAAATGAACCCAATTGAAGTTGCACACTCTTCAAAGGATCAACCATGAAAGACACCATCCACAAGAAAGTGTTGCAACATGAGCATGAAGAAGATTGAGATTGATCAAATGATGATCTACTGATAATATTGAATCAATCTAGATTTCATGAGATAATTTACAATGTACAAACACCTTGTATTTATAGGCAAGGTGTGATAAGGGATGGTTCTACTCTTGATACAAACATTAAATGCCTAATGCAAATAATAAATGCATTAGATAATGCATAGGAAAGCTATTAAATGCCTAGATAACTAAAAGTAAATAATGAGACATAACCCCATTATAACTAACTTCTAAAAATGACGACTAGGGTAACTTAACTCCTAAGTAAACTTATAATGTGAATAGGTCTAACTAATGACTAGATAGGAAATAGCCCCATTCACACCAACAAAAATTCCACACCTAACTCCCTCTTATCACGCTCTTTCCCCAAAGCATCATCTTTTCACACCTTACAAGTGTCAAAGTCATATTAAGCAACATTTATGACAGTAAGTGCTACTTACAACTTGCCAAGCACAAATTATGAAGTGGGTCACCCATTCCATGTGGGCATATAATTAATACATTTTACAAGTATGAGTGTTAGGAAATTGTGAGGTGGGTGACACCTAACCACAACATTCTCCTACTTGTTTTTACCTTGCAAAAGAAAAAGGGAAAATGACAACAATAAACTAACTTTACAACCATATTACATCAACTAAACTCCAACACTAAACTAAAACACCTTAGGTGTCACAAGGTGACATCTTGCTAAAAAATAAACTACAACATTTGTGCACACATCCAACTAACTGCATTTTAAAATAGAGTAAGCCCATACCCATAGGTATAAATTTTGATATCCACATATCAAGCCCAATATAAAATCTTTATGTCCCTCCCTATGAATCCCACTACTTGTTCAATATCTGGTATCATATCAACCATAGCATTCCAAAAAATCTACCAACTAACCCTTGCACTTCTCAAACTAGTCCTCAAATTTGACTCCATGTCTAAAGAAAATCCCATCCTTAGGGTTCAAACCATAGTTTAGGACTTATTCACATGAGAGGAAAAAACCCATAATACATATAATTACAAGTGGGAAAATCTTATCAAATCATTCTCCATCAAGCATGCTAAAATCACATCCAAATCTAAGTGTAGACTCCTTAATCTTTCTACTAAAAGCTCATCAAGAGTCTTTGTTCCAATGCTTGGTCTCTCAAACTCAAATGACCACCAAAACTCTCAATACATTGTCATTATAGAATCCAAGAGCTTCTCATGGCATCATGATGCACCTAAGAGAAATCAAGTCTTGCCCAACACAAAACACCATAAAAAATCCTATTGCATAATCCCTATATGGTCTAAGAGCTTCTCTTGATGTTATTATTTGTACCTATACTCTATCAAAACTCTCATTGCACAAACACAACAAACTCCAATAGCTTCTCATAGCACAATACTACATCAGCTCAAAATATCCTATTGAAAGTGTTCTAGAGGTACCCATGAAAGTTTGACACACAGGTATCCTTAAGTCTAAAGAGCACTCATGGCCTTTACACAATAAAAAAAATCCAAATTCCCAAGATTTCCCAAAAGTAAATTAAAACCACCATCTCCAAACTTGGAAGGTGGGCTACCACAACGTAATGTACCAAACAAAGTTCCCATTGAATTGTGATCTAGAGTATAACATGTTGGCGCATTCCATATTAGTAGAAAACCATACATCCCCATGTCTATGTCAAATAGATATACATTTAACCATTATCACTATTAAAACTCCTAATAACAGTTAATCCAAAGCTTTGGAAAAATGGCCCATGCCCTTAAAAAACCTAACATACACTAAGGTTTCACAACATTGACAACTTAGAATCCTTATTTAGCCATTATCACTATCAAAAGTCACACTAACAATTGGTCCAAAGATTCATATGGAAAAAGGATTTATGTCCTCCATCTCTCATGGGACATTCACTAAGGTCTCATAGTGGCAAAACTAGAGAATTTTCTTCCAAGAAACTTGAGGAAATGTTGTGGTAAAACCTTTAAAAATTCCCTCTATCACTTTAGGTATCATGCCAATAACACCTTGTTGTCTCACCTTCCAAAAAACATGATTTATCACCACATTAATGATTTGGGGTTTCCCTAGACTGAAAAATGTCCCGTAGATGATAGTTGGCATAGACATTTGATGCTAAAACTTCTATGAGCCATAAAATTCTTGTATGAACTTAAAATTAGGTCATTCTCCTTTATCCATATCATTGTGATTTAATTCTCTCCAAGGTGTCACACTAATGATGGCTAAGGAAAAACTCTAGCACCAACTTTGAATCTCCACCCTCCAAGGGGTCAATGGATTCAAATGACCTTCAAGAGAAAAAATTCTCCTTGCTTGAAACATCATGGGGGAAATAGCTTGAGTCCTTACCAAGACTACTTTAGGTCTTATTGGCAGAGGATAGGACAAAGATGCAAAATTCATTAGAACCTACCACAAATGGAAATAAATAAAGTGCAGAGCACAAGGCCAATCAAGCCTAATAAGAAAAAGTATATTTTGTAAGGGATACGTCCCCATTATCATGTATACATGCATATGATATCAATATATTGCAAGACAAATGTAAGAGATAGAGATAAGATGTATCTAAGAGAATAAGATAGAATATGAAAGAGAGAATAAAATAAGAGTATTAAGATTAGAATATATGAATTTAAATACATAAAGGATATTTATGGTGATGATTCTAATTGATTTTTGATTGATGTATGATGTATGATATATGATGTATTATGTATTATGTATTATGTATTATGTATTATGTATTATGTATTATGTGTTTGATTCTTGTTAGGTGTCATATTGTAGTGTTTTATACTACACAACCTATGATTATTTTATTATTACTATCACTAGGGTATGAATACAAAACTTGGGAATTTATGGGGCTTAAAAATTTGGTTTGTGACCCACTTTTCTTGCTAATGGGTCTCCTTTCTTTCCAAGAGAAAATACCAAATTCCATGCACTATAAGATATCATGGCAGTGATAGGTTGAGGCATCTTATGTGCAACATGTAATTTTTTCCATGGCACAAATATTAGATCTAAAATAACCCTGAAATAAAATAGGCCAAATAATATATCTTGGAATTTTTACTCACTTAAATACCGATCAATAAATCATAACAAATATAGAATTAAATCCACCTTAAAATTCCTCTAAAAAATAGTCTTCCACATATATACATTCAACACAAATTTTGATTACATGAAAATTTTAGAAAACCATACATGGCTGACACATATGAAACAACCAAGAAACTTTTATCATGGCTCAAATTATGAACTTTCACAAAATTATCACTAGTAGATCTAGAAACATGAATCCAATACATGTGTCTAAGGGTTACCCTTGAGTTCGAACTCATCACATTACCAAATCCAAACATCTACATAAAAACCAAGGAGCTATTATAGGAGCTTCTAGGTCATCAAAATACCAACTCCACAACTTTCACACATGTAATTGAATTCCCCAAACTAGAATCTCAATATCTATCTTGTTGTGTTTCTATTTCTATGCCTGGAAAGCATGATTTCCAATATAAAGATTATACTCAAACAAGGATTAATATCACAAGGAGATAAACCTCTTACAACCAAATCCATGGATTTGATTCCAAATGAAAAGGAACTAGGCCCATAAAATCACCATTATCAATTTAACTCAAGAAAAATGATCCAATACCCATAAAAGGAAGGCTATTATTCCTAGATTTTTTTGATACGTAAAAGATCTATATTGATTGCTTCAAAGAAAGATAATACATTTAGTTCATATTCACCAAAAAAGATAAACATCATTCCATCCACCAGCCCTCATCCTGCCATGGAAAAACATCCACCCCAGACCCTACAAGCCAAAGATCTACCATTATCGAGCAAAAAACCCTTTCTACACCTAGACCTACTAGACATCTACTCCGTTAAGGCCACAAAACACAAACACACAACCTTTAAAACACACAGAACCGAAACACCAGTCACACCTCTAGAAGAATACCTTCAACAATCAGAAGACCTCTGAATAATTGTCGCCAGTCCACCCCCCATGACGGCTCCAAGTACAAGTGATGTTTTAAGAAAATCAACCCACATGTTTCTCGTTGACGGTGCCTTTGAAGCACCTCTTCTTTGACATCCAAAATAAATAGGAACCTCTTGACTTTCGCACCATGAATGAAAGCCATTTGCAAGTCGCGTGGCCTAGGGATCCCTACCCCCAACTCAACAGCTAGCACCACTTCCATTACTCCCTCCATCATGCTGTCCCAAAGAAATTTCTTTGCCATGATCATCACCATGGGTTTTGACACTTCTAAGTCCAACAACGCTGCTAAAAACCTCGTCGCTATGTCTGCGTTTGTTCTCGAATGCTCGACTGTGCACACAAATTCTTTTCCTAAGAGAAATTACACCACCCCTAGCACAAGTTCATCCCACTCCTTGAAGACTGATTTCAGTCTCCCATGGCGGATTCTCTCATAAAACGCCCACAACTTCCTCCTAGAAGGCTACAAAATTGGAGACTCCATCACTACACATGCGAGATTGAAATGCCAAGAACAAGAGAGGTATATAAAAACCATACCCCATATTAATGCATGTGTCCCATCCACTCAACATTTACTCTCCATCTAGTCCTTCGACAAGACAAAGCATTAATGAAGCCAACCCTTCTAGCCTTCAACATACACCACCTTGCATTACAAAGTACCTAGGTCACTGCCATCCTTCTCCACCGCGCCTACCAAGGATATACCACCGACCTCAGACCTTCGACGACACCAATTTCGAAACCACCCACTTGGTAGCCACGGGAAATATATTTTTTGTGCCTAATACATTGTAGTAAATCACACACAAATATATTATAAAGGGACTACTATTCCTACATTAATCCCATGAGAAAATAAAATGAAAAAGGTTACAGATCTAAATCTAAGCAATAGATAAAATTAAATGACATAATATATATTGGGAAACCCTTTTAAGAAAAACTTAACCTCCAAATCACTCTCAATGTATTATTCATTAAATTAAAGTTTACAATACATTTGTAGAGTTGTAATGATTTATCAAGAGTATAATGAAGGATACATCAAACTATTGGCTTCATGGAGATAATATGCCCACTAACATGCCTCTAATAGTTTCTCTCCATGGTGTGAAAACTCTAGCAACATCCTATCCAAAAATCCATGGTCATGTTGCACCATCACATCTATAAGCAACAAGAGAACAAATAGTTTTAAACATCCAACAAAATAATGCTTCATGTGTACCCCTCTTTAGGTGTAATATAGGAGCATGTTCCTACCTTCCATCCAAACCCAACATCTCTCTTATTACCACCAACACACTCATCTAATTTATAGGAAAGATCAAGATTGGAAACCAAGGGTAGTTTCCAATATCACGTGCTAAAACCATGGGAAAAATTGTTGCCTAAATCATCACACTATCTTGGGTGAATCCACCTCTATAATGGGCAAAGAAAAACTATGAGTTTGGTTTTCTTACTCATAGAGAATAGAGAAATATAGTTTTTTTTTCAAAGGAGGAGTTTCACACTACTTTAAAATGTAGAGGCATGATGAGACGTTGTCTAAGTTTGTAAAATCATCGAACTAGAGAAAGGTGACAATTGTAAATATTAATTTATGATTACAAAGGAGGTGATTAGTGAAACTACAAGAATAAAATAATTCCTAAAACCAAGGATAAATAATTTATAGAGATGTTTTTGAAAAAAAGGAGAAAACTTGACAAGATTTCAAAATGGATATAAAATGGATAATCTTGCAAAGGCATGGAGAGAGGAAAGTTGGCTCCTTATAAAAAATTTCACACCAGAAAGAAGATTCACTTATGTTCATTCACATCGTTTTCCTCTACTTGTGCATGTAAGACATCTGGAATTCATAAGATTTTCTTTCTATGTAATGTCTTCTATAGAACCATCGATCATAAATGGTGAGAATCCTCCTTTGCACGATGGATTAATACTATGTTTATACCAGTTTAATCTTTATAAAACCCTTGTGGATATGCTCAATTAGAATAATCATGTTCCTAACAATGTGGGTAATATTAGTGCTATTCAGTAGGATCCCCAAAGTAATATAGTCATTTCCAATTCTAAAGTGTTAATTGGAAATATGGCAACTTTGAGAAAACCTTTAAAAAAAATAAAATCCTTTCCTTTTTAAAACCATCTTAAAAATTCAAACCATCCCATTGACATAGATAAAGGCAAAGGGGTTCTTCGAGAAGTTAGAATTATTTCTAACTAGGCAAAGCTAATAATTACCAATTTTTTTTTAAAACCTTGATTCACCAAAAGATGATGACAAAGTTCAAGAAAAGACTAAAAATATAAATAGAGATATTGGTATTGGAAAACAAAAGAAGAGGGAATCCTATAAAAATAAAGGATATAGGGTAAAAATGAATTTAATAATTGTAAAAACAAAAAAGATGAAATACAAGAGGAGAATATCAAAAAAAGGTTTGTTAGACTTTCTATTGTGAAAATGATGGGCTCGTCAAGGAAAAAATGTAAAAATGAACAAACAAATTAGCATTCAGGAAGTGCCCGTGGAATTTGAGAGAGGTGCTATGAATGCTTCTGATGTCTTTGATCTAACTTTTAATCATTTGGATCAGATAAAAAAGTATGGAGATAATGATTCGACTTCTAAATTAGTAGAAAAAAAATCCTAGAATGATAGAAGAAGATGATGAAGATGATAGTTCATATGATGACTCAATTTCTCTTACCCTTGAAATTGATTCTCTTTCTCCAAGACATGAAGAGTCTAACCATGATGAAGACTAGTTTGTTTAGGGAATGGATGATCAAATAAATATGGAATAGGGGAATGATGATCACATTGCTTGGATGAAAATGAGTCACATAAATAAAGAGAAGAATATAAATAATAATGTAGAAAATTGGAAGGATAGAGTTTGAAAAGTTAGAGAATAGGATTACTTAGTAGGATACCACAATGGCAAATGTAATGAATAGAGCAAGGAAATGAAGAAATAATTGACCACCAATATTTTTATTTTGCAAACATAAATTCAAAAAAGGATTTTTTTTTTGAAGAAAAGAATGAAAGATCAAGACAAAAATTGAAAAGTAAAATTTCGACTAATGAAGAAGATGAAGCTATTGAGATGGATGACTGGAATGATAAACTCAACTTTCTCTCTGATGGTTGGAGCGCACTAATGAGTCTCCAAAATCTCAGGTCTACTTAAAGTGTTGATGTTTGGACTTTTTTGTTTTCTTGCTTTGAACTTGACTTTCATTTTTGTTTTATTTGTTTGTTTGCGACTTTGATACAAAACTATTTTTTTATTTCATGAACTTTAATTTTATCTATACGTTTCTTATGCAAGAACTTGGGATCCATTTCCCCTAAATAATATATAAAAATAATCATGAATTACTAGTGGAATGAGAGATCCACCAACTTTAGCTTTATTGCTCTTGCTATATAATTTTTTTACCTAGAAAATATAATTAATTCACATTTTAAAACTTTTAAAATTTGATATTATTGTTAGCTTTTCCCTCAACTAAACTCGGTATGATTCTATTTTCCAAAAAAATATAATAAACATTATTCTTAAACCGACCCAGAAAACAAAACAAGAAGCCTGAAACATCGACGCATGAATTTAGATGAGACAATTTCGGCCTGCAGGTGGTGATGCCGATCAAATTTATGAAATATGCTTCTCAATACAGACAAAAAGCGTACTTTATTTTATGCCTTCTATGCTCTAAATAGTCTGTACCACTGGTAATGCCTTCACCATAATTCAGAGGCCACAAGCAAACACCACTGTAAGTTGAGAGTCGCATATATTTTTCTTTTGAGATATTTTCAGCAACTACTTTCCATCTTATTTTAACGAAGTGTCTGTAAATGTTTGAATTTCACATTCGTTTATTAAAGTAAATGTATGTTTGCATGAATCGTTTCTGAGCTGGATGCTAATCCACATCACTCCACATGAATTAAGCTGTTCAGCCTTTTAAAAAAGAGAAAAGAAAATTCTGTTATCTCTGAAAAACTGGGACAGAGATTTTTTTCTTTTGGGGATAGAGGAAATGCTTCTTCTTCTTATTGTTGTTCAAAGATGGCACACCTCAAAGCAGAAACCAGTTTCTTATTTGAAACTTCCTTGTGGAATCCCACAAGAGGATTATTTCCATTTACCTTAGATCTTGTTCATATTTCACGCTGCCAAGTTTCAATCTCACTATCAAGCTTGAAAGTAAACAGAACCTTGTCTATCCACTTATAGCCAGAGTACAAGACCATGGCTGTCATTTTGGGGTTGTTTCCTGGTAAAAAATGACTGTCAATGCTTGTGCTTATGTTCCCTCAGCTACACAAAAACTAATCAAAAAAATATGCCAGGCACAAACTAAACTCTTACCAGCATATTTTAATTTTTTTCCATATATATATTTATACTCATTATATTTGTCTGCCCATAGGGCTAGCAACAAAACTACCTCACTGGGACTAACAAAAATACAAGTTGACTGGCCAGTATTACCAACCGTCTTTCTAAATCAGTGAAATGCAATAGTTCTAAATAATTTCCACAAGATCAGAATAGTCCACGAGACCACAAAGTTAAATCTGCAATCTGATGTAACATATGAGTACACAAAGAGCAAATCAAAGGTCAAACTTACAGTGTTATAAATACCTTTAGAGGATACATCTTCTATTATTAATTTTAAAATACTGGGCTCACTTAGAATCCTGGTTGAATCCAGAGTGGTTCAAAGTGGGTATTGATCCTGGTCCTGCCTCAGCTATGCTGAGACGTAGTTGAGCTGAATCTGCAGGTCCTTGACAAACAAGACCCCCAAAAATGTTTTTTTAATTGAAGGTTAAAACAATAAAAATCCCTAACTAACTAATCTTAAAAAGTGATTTTCTATGTTTAGTTGCACTAATATAAACCATTTTGATTTATCTTTAACATTGGACAATTGACATTGAATTATCAATTATCGTCTGTGTTCTTAGTTTTGTATTTAATGTACATCTTAGTGCAAATTATAGTTATAAATATATTCATACACTAAGTTACTGATTTGGGTACATTGGTACAGCAATTTTTTTTAAGGGTTGGGTGCATATTACAAAAAACATATAAAAGTAATAAATATATGCATATTTTGCCCAAAAAACAGTAATCAAGTTCAGATAACCACATAACATGCATATGATAAACAAAACAATCACAAAAATATATCCTATGTAGAATATAAAGTCTTCAACAACATGATGGACATGGGAAACAAAAATACCTATCTACCTATGGATAGACAAGAAACATATTGTCTAAATGAAACCATTAATAGCTAGAGAAAAGTAACAACCCCTCCATTTGAGTGGGGGTTCTAACTTTGGCATCTTATGTCCTGAAAAGTTTTGCACAATTTTCAAGATCCAAGGTTCAGGCTGGTCGGAACAATCATGAAGTGAAAATTTCAGCACAAATTGAGTGATGTACATCAGTTCTAGATGATCTTCCACAAGGAAAAACTTTTCAAGCAAGTGAAGAAATTGTGCCTCCTTTTCAGGATATCTAGTAAGGTCTTCCAACTGCAACACATTTGTGAGAATGATGATCTTTACATATCTAATTTCCTCCTCTGTGTCTGTCATTCTGGCATATTCAACCCTGAACTCAGTTAAAGCATCATACTCCGGTAAAAGTTGAAGATGTTGGAGAAATATTTCTGTCTCCCATTCTTCATTGTCCAATTGCATAGTTGGTACCAATTGCATACCTTGTGCTTGCAACACTTCACCATCATTTTGATCCATTGAATCTTCATTGGACAACCCATCAAAGTTTGAATTTTCAAGTACTAGATCATTATCGAAGTACATGTGTTGAAGAAACATATTATCCTTTGACAATGAACGTTGCCATCTATCATTTTCAGGCACAAAAGTAGGAATTTGATCTTGTAATTGTGTTTCCTCTTCAGACACTGGGTCATCTTTAAAATGAACATGTTGTAGAAAGCATCCATCTTTGGAAGTACATCTTGCAAAGCCTCTTCACCTGGAAATAGATCTTGTTAGCTTCATCGAGGTGCTGTAAGTAAATGTTTAGGATTGGTAAGCAATCTTCCAACTCCAAATTTGATCCACTTCTTGTATTTGAAACCCCATTTTCCCTACAAAGACTAGATTGTGCTTCACCAGTTATGGTACCTCACTTTTTTCTTGAATGTTTATAGAAATTGCTGGATTTGAAGTTGTGACCTTTTCTCCAATTTTGTCTTGTGTAGATTCTTCGAATAATTTCCCAAAGCCAAAGATAATTCCTTCCACGCTTTTCCATTTTTGGCACAATTATTACCTCTTGCTTAGTGGAAATAATCAAATCATCCCTTTGCTTCATGGACGCTTGGGAGATTGTATCTTCTTCAACAGATGAAAAGGAATGTTCTTTTTATGAACACAAAAGCTTGTTCTCTAAGAAAGAAACAAAGGGCTGTAAGTTAGATGGGAAACCAAACTCATTCCAATTAGCTAACATAGGAATGAATGTAGGCTCTTGAAAACAAGACCACAATGATGACTTTTCCCATGAATGCTCTTCTTGGATTCTCCGCTCTTTGAATCTTTGCTCTTTCATAGTTGTTTGATTCTATGAACATGCAAAATTATTGAATGCATTTACCTTTCTAGCACAAATTGGTCCATATCGATTATATCTTGTTATAGAGTCACCACCAAGCTCATCTTGAAGATTTTGAAGGTTCCTGAAAACATTTGATAATTTGACTTGGAAGCTGTTAGGAGTTGCATCATGTGATGCATCTTTGGACAATGTTGAATATCATGATCGCTAGTCTTATGGAAAGAACAAAAATTGCTCGTGTTATCATTAGGAGGCACCTCTAGGCAAATCTTTCAAGGGGAGGAAGCAATCAAAATATGTCACTTCTCTTATTCCCTTGAAAATGCCCTTGTTACTATTGCATTAGACCATTTTTCTGAGATCCCCTCTTCATATTTTCCATATCATTCATCACTATTTGCAATGAAGGATTGGTAGAATTTGGAACCATTGGCTTGATAGTTGATAGAGTCTTTCCTAATTTTGTCAGTAGCGATCATGTCATCTTCGAGCTTGACTGCTTGTGCCTAGGCTTCTTCAAGCTCATCAACTTCACAAGTTTTGATCAAAAAGACAATTTTTGATGGAAGGAGGTTGATGAAGCAACTCATAAGTATTTGTGGGAAAGGCCTTTAAGAATTAATTATTCTTCCAACAAGTTAGTTGAGTCGTGTGACAAACCCCCTCATGGGCTTGCTATCATCCTTCTTTGTATTTGATAGTTGGGAAAAACTAAAGTGACTATCTTCAATTGGTTTGAAGTGTGATAACAATTCTGTATGTATGGTTTCTAATTGGTGATAGAGCCAATAGCAAGATGATGGAACCATTCCAGTGCTACTCCAACTAGGATTTAAAATTTTAAATAGAAGGTTTGATGACAACATCTTCATTTGAAACACTTAGAATGCCGCAAGCTATGGTGATTGCTAAAATGCTTGCTGCGATGTTGTGTGCTAGCACCATGGAATTCTGGAAAATTCTTTCTTGAGCCTTGTTGGAAATATTTTTGAGTTCCCACATCACCAGTGAAGATGAATGTTCATTTGAATGTGTTTGGATGGGCGTTTGAAAAGCATGGGCATTTGAAAAGCAAGATCAAGAAGCTTTGGCTTGCTCCATGATTTGATGTGCACCTTATCAACTAGGATTAAAAGTCTTTAGTTGGAGGTGATAAGATTTTCTACATTCAAGCTCAGCTTGTTGTATCTCGTTCCTTAGCAGAGTTGCAATTTTTTTTATCATTTTGATTTGTTTGTTGATGGACAACACAAAAAGGAACAACACATATGGTTAACCCATTGTTCAAATTATTAGGGGAAGCTCCCTAAGACCTAACTAAACCTTAAACTAAATCTATTGGCAGAATTTGAGTATGCACGCAAGACAAGACTTAAAAGGGGTTTTTGCATAGATCTAAATTACTAATTGACTATGTTTTTTTTTCCTAAATGCAACTATTGAATTGTCAAATAGTCAAGGCCTGCTGCAAGATTTTCAGATTGAGGATCCACAATTCAAGCATGAACAAGCACAATTTTGTATTAGCTAAAACCAAAATAGTATTTGGCTATAAATAAAGATTTGTAGGACAAATATAGATGAATGTTGACTATTGGCTAAATTAAACACCAAAAAATCTACACAACTTGAAAGAATTAAACAAGCGATCATCACATGATTTAATGAAGTTTAACACAACAAGAAAGAATTAAACAAGTGAACACCACATGATTTCATGCAGGAAATAGTTAAACTACATCCAAAGCCACAATTTACATAGAGAAGTCTTCCCAATACAAAATTTTGACTCAAAACAATCTACTTTCGGTTTACTTCAAGAAATTACAAACACAGATTTAACAATTACACAATCAATTTTGATGAACAATGGTTCTCATAACATAAGCGTAAGCTCATTAATATTCATTCACTTTCATGAAAATACAATAATTTGACTCACAATTGTTGCAGCATAATTCTGGCATCAACTATCATTACAAATTATGTGCTTAAGGCACTTATTTATAAGCTCATCAGAGGCAGCTTTTAGGGATCAAATAATAATAAAATAATCTCAATAAAGCCCCACTTCAAAGCAACCCAGTCTCTATCCTTTGCAAACGGGAAATAAATCACTCAAATAACCTAAAATAGGCTCTTTCCTGCTTTAAGTCTTCTTTCTCCTTAACATAGTCCACTAGGTGATAGGATATGGCTACGATTCACTGATTTTTGTTTTATTACACTTGATTTGGCATTGCAAATCTGAAATTGTTGATTTAAGAAGCAAGGCAGAATTTTCATGTGATGGCACCTAATTACTTACGTTGTTTTTTCTCATTGTTGGAACTTTCATATGGCAAGGCCACTCAAAATGTGCTAAATTTTGATGTTTTAACTAGATTTTATTTGAGTTGCATTTTTAGACTGTTTTCATCACCTTTCTTGCATGTTTATAACAATTCTTCCACCTTTGTCTTGTTTTTTCCCTGGCAATGCCACTGAATTAGTATGATTTTTCATTATTTCTTTTTGCCTTTGAGTGATAGCAGAGTATTATGTAGCAACTACCACTCAAAAGTGCAATTTTCGTCATGTTTTGAGTTGTTGCATTTTCACAAGTCAATTGCCACTTAAGCTGTGTTTTTAAGGTGGCTTTTCCACTTCAAAAGTATGATTTCTATTTATTTTCTTTTACCTACATTCCTATCGTGGTTTCATAACATCCCTACCACCTTTTTGTTGCACTTTTCTATTGGCATAGCCACCTAAAAAGTGTGACACTTCAAAATTAAACTCTTTTCACTTACATGCTGGTTGCACTTTTCTTATGACATTCCATCATCCTGATTTTGCTCATCACTTGCCATTTCTAATGGCACAACCACTTGAAAATTGCGATTCATTTATTTCATTCACTCATATGCTTGGTTGCATTTTCTTATTGGCTTTGCCACTTTGATTGGAGTTTTATACTATCGTTGCCATCAATAAAGTGTAACTTTTGCTTAATTTTGATACATTTCCTCCTTGGTCCACTTTTGCAAGACCTCTGCCACCTTTGTTAGAGTTTTAGAGAAGCATTGCCAAGGAAAAGTTATATGTCTCATAATCTTCACTAAATGTTTTGTATTGGCAGACCTTGCACTTGTCTTGTCCACTTTTTGACCTATGGTGCAGTTTTGGATGAGGTTTTCCACCTTAGGCACCCTTTCCTTGTGGTATTGCCATTCAAATTGTGTGTCAATACTAAGACCTGTCCTTGCTTTACCTTATGCCAATGTCTCACTTGAATGGAGTCTTGGAGGAATTCGCTTAGCTATCTAATAATCTTTGATAATTTTAGGCTCAATTGTTTGCCATTTGCTTCTATTTCTTCTAACTACCCATTCATCCATTACTCAAGAACTTTTTCATCTTTCACTTGTCATATGTAAGAGACCAGGTGTCTCTCAACCTTGACTGCTGATGGCGAATGCAACTTTTTGTTTGTTTTTGATTTTTTTGTGGTTTTTTTGTAATAAAGAGAAATGGTGCGATTTTGCATAAAATGATTCTAAAATGTATAGAAAAATAAAGAATACAAATTTTTGAGCAAATTGACTTCTAAACTGATTGCAATGAATTTTTATTGGCATTCAGAATGTTTGCAACACTGGAATGATACATGCAATCAAAAAGGAAAACATTACAATATGAAAGAACCTGATTTTTAACTGCAGCCGCTTGGATAAGCCAATGAATTGTACGGCCCACTTGATAGACTTATTTCTCCCTCAAGAAATCGCTTTTTTAGACTCCCACAGCCTAGGTGCCACCTCTGGAATGGATTAGAAGCTGAAAGAGAAAGCGCTGGATTTTTATTTCAAAAAGACGTCCTTGCTGCTGGGTACAGTATGGCCTGACAGCAATAAATGAGAATGGTACGGCTGAAGAAATATGGCCTGAGAATTGATGGACGATATTGAAAATTGACCTCCCTGTTTGATTCAATAATTTTCCTTCAAACCCTTTATTGATTCTTCCTCTCTAAGCACAAATATGACTTCTGAATAAAGTCACCCTGATGGACAAGCTTTAACTGATATTTCACAGTCTCAGTATGTCTGATTTTGAAGAGGGAACGTTCTTCAAAATCCAATGATGAAGTGATTTTGCAGAAACCCTTGTTTCACAAACCCCAATGTTCTCAGAGAGAATAAAAGACAAATTAAAATAATTCACAATGAAGTTCGATTTGTCTTGAAGTGAAATATAAACTCTCTTCACAAGTTCGACCCAAAAATGCAACTTAAGAAGCATTTAATAAATCATTAAATTCACCCTTTGAACTTAGGAGAAATTATTATAATATGGCGTCCCCTTTTTAAATGATTAATGAATACATAAATCATCAATAATAATCGCCCCCTTTAATATAAAGTATTAAATACTTTATATTATTCCATTGACACCTTTAATATTTAATTTATTGACCTTATAATATAAAGTCACACTTTAATATTTCTCCAAATATTATTAAATGCTCAAATATTCACCGTCTGCTCACCAAATTGTCAAACTAGGTCGAAACTGAGATGATCAACTGAACCAGGTGCCGTGCCCGAAATAGCAACCCCTGTCTGCCTGACTTACTATAAATAGTAAGTGCCTGAATCTGACTCTATAAGTCTCTACCAAGTCCCAAACCTGAGTCAACTAATGGAGTAGTGTCCCCAAACACCGGATAACTGCCAAAAGCAACCCTCTAAACACACCTGTCAGCCTACGAGGGTTTGAATGCTAGGCTAACCCCTGAATCACTTGAACTGCCTAGGAAGGGGACATTACATCATAGTGCAACCTCAAGCAATCTACACAAGATGTTAGTTAAAAACCTAGACCGTGATTGGACATCTTTACAACTCGACTAGAAAAGAAATCAATTGACATTAATAACATGACAAGGGCTTGATCTAAGACTACCAATGTGGTTGTAGGCAAAATCTCATATGGGTGCCAATAGGTGGCGAATTTAGCTTGGGCGATGCACTGAGGAACCGTCCTCTTGTAGTGGATCATGTGTTGTAGCATGAGAATTTGGGCCCTTTCAATATGGGCCCGGTCAACAACTCCTAAGCTAGATCCCCAAAGCTCTTAACCATATAAAATTGTAGGTTTGATGATTATATGAAAAGGCATAACTTGGAGGGGATGTCTTGGAAGTGGTTATGAAAACATTGACATTCCAAGATAGAAATAGTAGTATACCCCTTCAAAGGTGTGAGTGAGAAACATACTTCATGTTAAAGGATGGGCTAGAAAATTGGACCTTAAAGTATTTGTAGGCCAATGTAATCTCTAGAAGTTACCCTTTGTAGAAAAATTGGAATCTAGAGAGAGTGCTTGAAGATATTGGAAATCATGACCTTAGTTTACTAAGGTTGGCTAGAAGTTGTTGAAGTTCACAAAAATGAGCAAGGGCATCAAGTTGTTGCTGTAAGCCCATGGTAGAGTGTGAAAGCAGGACAATCCTTAGCAAAAAGAATAGCTATAGCCACATCATGTAAAATGCAATTGTCATCTAAATGGGTATGCTACTAAAAAACTTCTCCAACTCATCAATGTAAATGCTCAAAAGGGTTGGTGAGAGAGGGCAATTTTGCTTGAACTCAATGGTAATCTTTACAAAGTCATAGAAACCGCGAGAAGTATGAAAATGCTGAATAACTTTCTCATAAAGCCTCCAAGTGGTCATAATATGGGATGTTGATATCTCTCAATTTTTGGAGAAGCAGGTGTCTTTGAACTGAGTCAAAGGTCTTTCTTGAAGTCAAAAAAACAACAAAAGACTTTAAAAGACTTAGTGGATTTTTATGAGATGAGTGCATAAGAAGTTCAAGAGATGACAATAGGGGTATTTTCTAAGGCAGGTGTTGCTTTCAGGCAAATCTGATAGGTTTAATAGTTTCAGATTTGTGGGTATGGCAATGGGAATGCAGTCCACATTCTATAATGTAGTTTCCTGGTAACTACTGTTTTAACTTAAAACATGAGCTAATACAATTTTTTTTTTCTGGTATGGGTACAACATAATTGTTAATACAAAGTGATGATACACAACCTTGGAGAAATGATGACAGTGCATAAGAATAGAGTGGTGGTGCTCAAATAAAGGGCCGGGCAATGGAGGTTTCTTTTCATACTTAGATGATTTGTGCATTGGTGATTCTGTTGAGAAACAATTTCAGATTCAGACACTGACACAAGTACCTGAAGGATTTAGATAGATCTCTCCAGTGAGAGTTTTGTCAAGAGCAGATGCATCATGTACGAAAAGACTTACTTGAGATTCTGTAAGGAGAGATGGAAGACACCCAAACATAGTGGATTTTTGTGAGACAAGTGCATAAATAGTTCAAGAGATGCGAACAGGAGATTTACTTAGGCAGGCCTTGCTTTCAGACAAGGTAAATTTGATAAGTTCAGATTTGGCAGAGGAGTTACAGATTCAAGACTTTGTACAGACTAGATTCACGACTTTGTACAGACTGCAGACCATTCACCTCTATATTTGGGTAATTTGATAGTTTTAAGTGTAATTTCCTTTTAAAAAAGTAAACCTTTCATAGTATTGGTTTTAACCAAATGAACCCTTGAAACATAGTCCTTCAGCTGTTGCATGCTCTTCTGAGATTTCTTATTTGCTGCATGAATTTTTTAAAGTTTATAATTTAGTCACTGCAAAAAGAAATAAAGGCTTACAAACCTGAAAGGGTGGTAAAGTTCTTATGAACTTGACTAACTCTTCTGCAATCTATAAGATATTTTTGAGTCAATTTTAATGATATCTAATATTTATCAATACTATTTGCTAGACGTATATCTACTGATAATATTCCCATTTCTGGAATTTTTAATGAAATTCTGTTCAGATTGATATTGAACTTCCTTTGTTGTCACGACTCTACTGTTCACTGCAAATGTGCATTTAGATTGAACTGTCACAGGAGGAATTCTCTACCTGTTCTATTTCCTTATGTTTTGACTAAACTGCCTATCAATCTACACTTAACATCACCTTCTGCCAGAAATTAGCACTCCTAGTCTATTGATCAAGCACCACAGAGACTTCACCAATGAAATATATAAAAAAAGGTGGATTCAAATGGTCAATAAGAAGCCCTAAACACTTTGGTTAGCACAACTTATCATATAGCTGAGAAATCTTATATTTCCATCTGGCAACTGCCACCTTTTTCTCTTTCTGGAGTAGTATCGTACAACATCAGTGTCGAGCAACTGTTTTGGCACTTGGTTGCTGTTTCCTGTAGATGGTGTATGATTCTTGCTATCGCTTGTAATAACTTATCTAGTGTCCTCTGCATTTGTGAGTCAGTTCAGGTAAGAAATTTGAGTGTGCACCGATTCAAAGTGTATAGGAAATAAATTAGTGGAACAGAAATGATTCCTCACTTGTGGCTTATAGCAGCGTCATTTTCCACCAAGACCGAGTTGGCTTATTATCTCTAAATTTTGATCTCTATCTTAATCATGTAAGGGATATCAGTATACATCACATTTGTTGCATTGCTGGCGTATATTGCTTGATTCAGCATGCTAACAATTGTAGGGTATTTCAAAATTATAATTTATAACCATATGCTGCTAGATATCGATTGATAACAATTTGTATTCTCATAACTGACTGAGGAATTTAATGCACATTGTTTTCTATTTAGAAGTGTTAGGTGTATTTTACACATTGATATTCATCAGCACTGACCTCTGATCCTTTTTATGGTTTATAATGTTTCTAATTTAAGTCATAAATAGTGAATTAACAGTTTCCTGACTATATAATATAATATGGTTGCTCTGATTTCCTACAGGTTGTCCATAAATGGAAACAAAAGAAGTGATCAATAGACATGTTACCTTGAAGGATTATATTGTTGGTGAACCTAAAGAGAGTGATTTTGTGCTGAAGAGTTGTACACTCTCCTTAAAACTAGCAGAAGGATCTCAAGATGTACTTTTAAAGAATTTGTATTTTTCAATTGATCCATACCAGCGGGGTCGAATGAAGTACTACAGCAGTTCACATAAAGCTCCTTTTGCATCTTTGCTCAACCCTGGTTCGGTAAGATGCATATTTCTTCATTCTAGGATAAAAGTATAAGAAGGAATAAAAAACACACAATGGTGTGAAGCACACAAATTATTCTCCACTATATACACAGTACCTCTGATTCCCAATACTGTTAAATATAAGATAAGGACAGTAAAAGCTTTGCAGTGACAAATTTCTATATTTCCAATTGCCTTGGATTTTCATATTGATTTCATTTTCAGGTCATTGATACTTATGGTGTGGCCAAAGTCATCATCTCAAATCATCCAGATTTCAAAGAAGGTGACTTGGTAGTTGGTATGATTGGAATACAAGACTATAGTATTATCACACCTGCAACAGGTCTCCTAACAAAGATAAAGTTTACAGACATACCACTATCGAATTATGTTGGTGTTTTAGGTGATGCATCTTGTGCTTTATATCCATGAAAATCATTCTATTAGTTAAATCTTTAATCATCTTTTTATACAAATTTCTTAACAGTATAGTATAGTGTATCCTTGAGATTGACAACCTTTTTTGAAGATAGAATATCTAAAAATAGTGAATTCTGGATCCTTTTTTTTCACTCTTATGATTTTTACTATTGATGTCTTTTCTTAATATCTTATAGTTCAAGCTATAACATTGTTCTGACCATAGCAGCAAAAATGTTTTGGGAAAAGATCGGCAAACCAAAAGATTAAGATTTAGAAAAAAACAGGATTTAATTGGAAAAAAAATGGATTTTCAAAAAATGTAGAAAATGATGAAAAGAAGAAGAAAAACTACTTTTTATTAAATTAAAGGCATCTTAATAAAATAGAGATATAGAAAGCAAATAAAAACGAGAGTTTAGCCATGAGTTATGGTATATAGACTTTTTCATTTATGTTTATAGTACTGATTAGATTGCATTGCACAATGCATACTGATAATTAGATATTAGTAGTTTTCAAAATTTCAGCTAAAATCTACTTTGTACAAAAAATGAATGGGTTGCTGGCAGCCAAAAATGTGCAAATCACTCAGAGCTACAGCAAGAAGTCAATAAAGCTGTCTAGTAGAAATAAATTCAAGCTTTCAAGATGAACAGTTGAAGTGTGGACATACTTTATTCCCTGTAAGACAAGTGAATTAAGAATATGTATTGTTTGTAGGCCAAAATCCTTTAAAGTGGGAGGTCTGATTTCTTTCTAGATATGTATTCTATTTGAAATCCTCAATTTCAGGACCAAGGTACAAAATATGAAAACTTAAGCAAGAAACTACAAAGTCTTCATATTATCCTGGGCATTTGAGAGCTAGAGATGCAGTGCTGCATAGTGTAGATACTGAAGCATCAAGAAACTCCAAAATTGTGAGTGCAAATAACGACTATCAAAGGAGCTGCAATTGTGCGGTGAATGGACAGTGACTGAGGCAGAAAGAAGAGCAGAGGTTAGAGTGTTATTAGTTGCTGCCTAGGTCTTTGGACAACCAACCAACAAACAACTTGTCAGTCAAGGTTGCCGAGGGTATTGTTGTCATGAAATATTAGCACTGAAGTCTCTGAGGTCGAGAATTAGCTGCCATGCGAACAAATGTGAAAAAAAGCCCCATGCAAACAAAGGAAAAATCGAAAACCCTTTTTATGATAAAAAAATCGCTCGACAAAGTCAACATCATGTGAAAGTTGGTAAAGCTCATGATAGATTGCAAGTCAAACGATTTAATTGGACTTTGTCGGGAAAAAATCATAAAAAAATCTGGTGGGTTGATTTCTTGGGAAAATTGTGACTATTGTACGTCAAAAACTGCCAACAATTCCAAGAATAGAATGAATATCAGAAAAAAACAGGATTTAAAAAAAAATTGTGCAACCCGTTCTAAATCGGAAACAACATTTCTTACGTTTTAATGGGAATTAGTGGCCTCCTGTTGCGTTTCTGGTAACATAGGTTCTGACAACACATATTTAGATATGTATGGCATGGATGTTATTGCTCATAACATAGACCAGAAATTTCCAAACCTTGTCTTTTTTGCGGATAGATTCACTTGATGATTCAAGCTATTTTTCTTGGCACAGGAATCATAGCAAACAACAAATATCATGAGGGGTACTCCTTACTTATGATCAAAATGTCTTTTTTATCAAGCTTATATAGAAATGATTTATCCCTCGGTTCTTGCCTCAGGAAAAACATTGTGGACAGTAGATTTAT
Source organism: Sequoia sempervirens (assembly GCA_007258455.2). NCBI lineage: Eukaryota > Viridiplantae > Streptophyta > Pinopsida > Cupressales > Cupressaceae > Sequoia > Sequoia sempervirens. The sequence goes on from VDFB02273413.1 coordinate 61,699, forward strand.
AATTAATAAAGGTGTTAAATGGAAGCCAGGAGATGGGAACTCTATTGATTTCTGGGATGACAACTGGTTACTTGACTCCCCCCTTAGTTAGTGTGATTGGGCATCGCCTTTAAAAGAACTTTGCTTGAGATGTATAGGGTTTAATAATGACAGATTATATGTGTGAGGTCAGGGGTGTTAAATATTGGAGGTCCTTATCCTCCTTTTTCCCTTCTTCTAATTTGGCTGACCTGGTTTCTAGGCTACAAGCTCTGATTTCTTGCTTCCGCATTCCACTTTTCCCTAGAAGCAATGAATTAGTTTGGTGTGCTTCTCCCTTTGGTTCTTACTCAATGGCTTCGAGGTTTGATTCTCTAGGGTCTTTTAGTGGGCCAACACCTTTTTGGGCTAAGGTTTGGTCACCTCAATTAATCCCTAAAGTTAACATCATTTTTTGGATTTTGGTGCAAAATAAAATTCTCTCTTGACAACCTTATGAAAAAGGGTTTTGCTCTCCCCAATAGATGGGCTCTTTTTGAAAGCAATGAAGAAAATTTCATTCACTTGTTATTGGATTGCAGGTTTGTTGTTTCTATTTGGGGGACCTTGCTTACCCTTTGGAATATTAGTTGGATTTTCCCCAACTCCATTCATAGCTTGGTTGATCAATGGTTTTCCCCTTCTTCTAATCCATTCTTGGGTTTTTTATGGTCCCTCATGCTTCCCCATGTGGCTTGGGGTTTATGGAAAGAGAGAAATAATCAATTTTTTAGGGATAAGAGGAATTATGCTAGAAGGGTGGCAGATAGAATAATTATGGCCATAATGGAAAACTTTATGTTTGGGATCATAGAAAAGATCTCAAGTTCTTCGAAAATTGGTGTATCCACCGTTGACTTAGAGATTGCTAAGGATTGGAATCTATGTTTTGATATCTCAACCCCATTAAAGGATGTGAAGAAGACTAGAGTTGGTGTGGTTTAGATTCCACCATTGAAGGATTGGAGTAAAAAAAACTTTGATGGAGCCTCAAAGTGCAACTTGTGTATGGCAGGAGTTGGTGGGGTTATTAGAGATCATAAGGATCAACTTCTTTCAATCTATGCTTAGCATTTGGGTCACCAAGCAAACCACTATGCTGAAGCTGTGATAGCTTTTAAGACTATCTTCTTGGCTTCTTGTTTAGGGGTTAAAAAGATAATTGTTGAAGGAGACTCCCTTGATATTATTTGATGTCTTCAAGGCACTGAGCACCCTAGTTGGTCCATAGAAAAAATCATTAATGATGCCTTATCAATTTTTAAGAAATTTGAAGAAGTTCAATTCAAGCATGTGCTCCAAGAAGGAAATAGATGTGCGGACTTTTTTTCTAATTGGGGGGTGTCAAATTTTGGCCTGTGTATATGGGAAGATCTTAAATCTCTACCCGCACATGGCCAAAGACCACTTGTTAATGATTGCAATCCAACTGAAGGTGTTCAGCTAATGGATCAAATAATTCAGTGGGGGGGAATGACATAACTTTTAAACGATGACTTCTAGCATCTTCTAGAATATTAAGAAGCTCATGTCTCTTTTTGAGAATAGTGCTTGGGACTATTTGAGTGGGGTTTCATTTCTAAAAACAAGAAGATAATGATGGGTGGTGATTGCAAAAGAGTTGAACCTTCACATTCAATGGGGTCCGCAATAATCCCAAAGTGTGGAAAATTTTAGCTAATGGGGGATTAACTCCTTACTTGGAGAAGCTTGAAGGTCATGATCCAACTATTACTAGGCTTTTGCTAGAGGGTGGAAGGATAGGAAAGTTTTTGTTTATGGGTGGGAATGTGCTATTACTGAAGATTTGGTGGCTCATGCAACGGGTTTGCCTATAGAAGAAAGCAAGGTGTTCAAAGATAGGAGGGCGAGTGAAGAAGTCCTTGAGATTTTTCTCAAGGAACGTGAGAAGGATAAGATGGTGAAATTTCATTTGGGATATGAAAGGAATTTGATAAAAGCCCATTTTGTGCCGCACTCGTTGAATGCATTTTGAGGTATGTATTGTTAAAGGGAAAGTTTAAGTCTATTTATGGCTATCACTTTGTGCTACTTAATCATTTTAGACATAAGATCAAAGTGTCCTTCCTATTTTATCTCCTTTCTTTGTTGGAAAATTCAATTAAGGAAAGTTAAAAGGCATCGAATATGGTTCCCCTTCATCAAGGATTAATTATCTTCATTGTTAACTAGCAATGTCCCTTTTGAAATCAAGCAAGGAGAAATAAGAAAAACAATAATATTTTACTATTCTTGATTTTGGTGCTCAAGGGGAAGAAGTGAAATAATATTTAAATTTGATTTTTGGCGTCTAAGATATTTTTATATATTTTATTGGGACTTCGAGACCCCTTTTGGGAGATATAAGGTAAAAAAAACTTAATTTTTTTTTTTTCGGATTTTGGGTGCCCAAATTGGGTCAGCCAAATTAGAGGGTTAAGGGTGAAGTTTGATATAAAAGCAAGTTCATTTGGTGCATTTCATCATCAAGCATATTATCTTATTCCCTTTTGGTCTGCAATTTATTTGCATCATATTCCAAGGATGAAAACCCTTGAGGATATAAGGTGAACTGGATGAAAACCTAATTCATCTTGGTAAGGCTTCATAACGGAGGTTTACTTGCACTTCATTGGAGATATTCGTGGAATGAAAGAGCAGATTGTGAATCAGATTTTAGATCAGACTTGGGACAACAGATTTCTGGTGATTGTGCTACATTGAAGCTAGGGTTTTGGCCCTAGGTTGGAGCGTCACATTGTAGGAGAAGGGCTACTTGCATTGGAGGGTGAATTTGGGCATTTTGAGGAGTTCTAGGGTTTGTTTTTTTACATCAGACTGGAGCAGACCTGTTCGCCATCTTGGAGCAGCATTTGGAGCAGACTTGTGCGCACCCTTTTTGGTAGGGTTTTGAGGCATTATCATTCATATTTTGCATATATCTTGGCATCTTAGCATAGCTGGAATAATTCGTCCAGCTAGGGCACATTTGGAGCAGCATTTTCTATGCAGTAGGCATGTAATTAGGACTGATTTGTAGCAGCAAACTTCTGGGATAATTCTGGGCATGTTTGAGCCCATTTTGTGATGTATTTGCATGGACAAAAGTTCTGATTTTTGTAGTAGCAGTTTGGACAAATTGGAATCAAACTTCTTTCATGTTTTGGTGATCATTGTATGGTTGTTCATTGCTGGATTATGTTTGTGATTGAAAGATAAATATTTTGCTTGATTGTTTGAGCATTTTGGAAGCATATATGTTTGCTGTTTATACTTGTTTAAAATCAGAAAATTCAAATCAGAATTAGGGTTTTGAGCAGAAAATTGAAGTGCAAAAAACTAGGGCAGAAATCTAAGTTTTAAAAATCAGAATTTTGGGTCAATATCCTAGCTGGGATATCTCATTAACTATTTAAAATCTCAAAAGCCTAGTCTGAAAAGCCTTAGTGGTAGTGGCACTTCTAAAAAGGAGGAGAAATGTAGGGTGTTGGAGTTTTCTAACACCTCTTATGTTGAGTCCAAAATGTAGGAAAAGGGGTGATGACCTTAGGATTTGACTCTAGGGTTTAGACTCCTTTCCTAACATTTCATTTAGAGGATTGAGGTAGCGGGGGTTCGATGAGTTTGGACAAGATATAGGACTGACTTACAACTTGAAAGGTGAGTCAACCTGCCCTCGACCAAATCTGAAATGGACTTAAGGGTGAAATGCAATGAAATGACTAAGCTAATGATGCAAATACCTATTCTGACACAAATACAGTAGATACAAAAAATCATAGATAAATTTCGACTTCAAAAACAAATTGAGCAAAGTATTGTGCACCAGGCATATGAATTTGGGGCTGATTTTTGAGGACCTAGTCACCCTAGGCAATTGCTTGTAATTGGTTTCCGTTTGTTGTCAAGGTGTAGGATTTAAATGCAACAAGGAATAATTAACCTTCAAATTTCTCCCAATCTTTTTCAGATCTGAAACCTGCACATTCAAAGAGAGGGGAAGGGTTGTGCCATATAGGGGCTTGCCTCAGTCAAACCCCACGTTGGTGTTTCCACCTCCACAATGGCAATGCCGATGAAAGATAAATAAATGATAAATGAATGATGAATCAAATAGGACCTGCAATTCACCACCTAAAAATGGCTTCCTTGGAGGACTGAAGTCATACATATCTCCTCAAGGCTTGATTGTTGTTGGCTTGATTTGCTTGAAGACCAACAAGGCTTAGATCTCACAAACAATATGATAACATAAACACGAACAAACTCACATACACCTTGACATGATGCTTTGATATTGAATTGCTGCAATAAATCTTTGAAGTGCTGCTCTTGACTTGCTTGATAGTGTTCTTGATAATGCCGATAATTGCTAGATTTTGCTTCACCTAGTTTTCAAATGATGAAATGACTATGTATTTATATGCAATTATTCTAATTTCTCAAAAATTAAATCCTGATAGCCAACATTGGATATTTGAAATTCAAATAATAAAATGTCAACTTTGACATATTCAATTTTGGAGGCAAAATAGGGGATGAAGTCACCCTAGGCAATTGTGTCCCAGCCCTATTTTGTAGGACTTAAGGAGTTGGGGACAAAATATTAAATGGATGTTTTGGTTTTATGCTTGCAATTTGTCTGTAAATGTTAAAATGGGCCACATAATGCATAATTTAGGAAATTAGGTGTTCAATTAGGTCCATGCACTTAAGGGGGAGCAAAACATAGTGTGAAATTGTTATGGGTGACAATTTACGACACTATAGAGTCTATGCATCTTGAGAAATTTTCATAGGATGGTTATGAGGAAGGGGGGGAACATGGTGATACCTTAGGGGAGTCCAATCTTATGGATTTTGGGTCTTCTATGGACCTTGATTATAAAGAATAAGAGGAGCATGCCACTCATAAGAGGGAGAAAAGAAAGATTACGGTGGAGGTTTTGAAGCTTGAAACTAATTTTGGAAAGAAGGTTAGTAGGAATAAGAACATTGTGTGGCCTAAGGATTTTGAAATAGGGGAAGAACTACACAAGAAAGATGGGTTTGAGAAAGGTTCGGAGGATTTCCAAATTGAGGATCAAAGAGTGACCAAGAAGGGGAAAACCATTATACTTGAACCTTTGGTTGGGGTTTCCTTGGGATCTTGGACCCTGTTGGTGTACGTTTTATCATCCACTGCACACAGAATAAAATGTCCAAAGACACTCTATCCTCTCTTGAACAAAATCACCGCGTATGCTAAGATTGCGAGAAGATCATATGGCGACTCCAAGGTTTCTTTTGTCAGGTCTTGATGTGTGGATAAGCTCAATGGGCATTGTGATATGCTGGTAATACACAAAGGGACTTACGTTAAAGAATTCTTCACAAGTTCGGGACTTAGACGGATTTAACATTAAATGCTTCTTCTTTTGGGATTTCGAAAAAAAAGTGCAAAAAGGATAAGGGTTTAGAAGTTCTAATCTATCCCTAAGAATTCAAGAGACAGTAAAGGTTAGGTGAAACTGGTAACCATGTCGCCTCCCTGGGACAACTACACAAAGTGGGTGCAATCTTCAAGGGGTGTGATTAGAGTTTTCATGTCTCGAACAATACTGATCCAGACTGAAGTTAAGCATCCGCAATCATAAGCTCAGGCTAACTTTACGCATTGAATAAAAATCATCTATTCAAAGAAAGTATGAGCTAAATTTCACCAATCAATACTATCAGATCTTGCATTCATCTAACAAACAATCAAATCAAATCTATTTTAATTCTAATATAATGTTGAAGAAGCTATGCAACCTTGCAAACTACTTGACAATAAAAGGGATTCAAAGCAAATCATGCATAAGAGCTTTTATTATCGGAAGTAGCAACACGCAACAATCTTATACACTTTCTTCACAAAATGAAAATGAGAGATCAAGAGTTTATATAGAGTTTCTAAGAGCAAATGAAAGGCCAAGATTAAAATAAATTAATGGCCAAGATCAATACACATCAACCCTAATTAGGGTTTCCCAAAATGACATCAGTAATCAATGAGTAAACAATGAGTGAAGTGGTGTTTGGAGCTATTTTCAAGGAAGTGCATCCTTATACTCTTGAGCAGCAGTGTGTTCGACGAACCTGGACACAGTCATGATGACTTCCTCCATTGTGACTTGTGGCAGCATGTTTATTCTGAATTCCAGCCCGTCCAAGTCCTCGGCGTACCCGACAAAGGCACTCTCCCAATCCAATTCTGTGAAGAACCCTGATTGGCTAACTTCAACCCTGATGCTCAAACTGATTTTTTTTTGTGTTTTGAAGGTTTTTGATTTTTTTGAGGATTTTGCATAAAAAGAACATAATGCGATTTTGAAAGAAATGCTTCTAAAATCTTTAATAAATACAATAAGGTAAAAATTGACGCATATAGATCCTTGAATCGATAGCAAATAGTGATATTATTCTTTCTCAGTGATTACAATATTGAAACCCTAACATGCAGACAAAAAGGCAAAGCTGGTTGCACTATTTAAAAACCTGATTTCCTGATTGCAGCCGCCCCAGAATGATGAAGAACTTGTACGGCCAACCTCAGAAAGACATTCTCCAGCTTCGATATTGTTGCTAACTGACCCAGTGACTAAGGCGTCCCATTTGGTGTAGGCAGAAGACCAAAAATCAAGGCGTCCAAGCTCACAGGAAAAGTACGGCCTTCAAATCTGATATGTACGGCCTTCACATAGCAGCAAGTAAATCCGTACTATCTTGGGAAGTGCGCCAGTAGTCTAAGAACTGATGGCAAATGAAAAATATTCCCCTCTGGAAAGGAATCGATCCAAAACACTGACTATTAAGAACTCACAGCAAGATCTGTAATAACCTCTGAATGAAGTTATTCAACTGCAGGCAATAAATCAGCTGATATCTCACAGCCTCTGAACTGCAACACTGAAGATGGCTCGTTCTCCAATGCAAAAAGACAACTGAAACCCTTGGCTCCGTTCTCTGAAGGAAGAAGTGGCTAAAATCAATTTTCATAACATAATGAATGAAGTTTTCTCAAAGAAAACTTATATCTTCTCAGGTAGGTCGATTTCCTTCAAAAAGCATCATTTAAATAAAACTTGAAATTCCACTTTTAATCTTTCAATAGTTTGGATGCCTTTTTAATTATAATCATTAATTAAAAATGGCCCCTTCTTCATGATGGTCGACCCCCTTTAAAAATCACTTAAGTTATAATATTAAATTATATTATAACTTTATAATATAAGCTTCAACTTAATTAATATTTATTTTGGCAAATAAATATTAATATCTCTCACAATATAAGTCCAATTGGCGAACCGTCTGAAGCCGGATGATAAGTGACTGAATTTGCATATGACCAGACCATACTGCTAAAAATAGCAGGGGTGCTCTACTGAGTGTCTCCACTTACTAAAAATAGTAATTCAAGCAAATGACGTCCAAAAGACCCCAAACGAAAGCCAAATTGAATGACTTTGATAACTGAAGCCAAGCCATGCCTCAACAAGTCCCTCTATCCACCCTATCAGCCTACGAGGGTCACATAATAGGCTAATCTCAAGAACTGAGAGATGTCAACTGGAAGGGGACATTACAAATTCTTGTTTCATGAAGTCATCCCGGATGGATAAGAGGTTCGCTACCTTGCGAAGTTCTGTCTCAGAATCGATCCTGTGGTGGAGATCTCCTGAACCTTGTGCTTTAGCCTTTCTAGCTACATGTCATTCTCTCGGACAATCTCTTTCTCAAATACATCCACAATTATGAGGTAAATCTTTCTCTAAATTTCTCTGATCCGTTCCTCTACTCTGAGTCCATTAGCTTTTGCTCTTTCCAAGACCTCGCTCTGTACTATCAATGCCCAATACCAATGGTGGAAGTTATAAGCGGCGCCTGCTGCAATTATCCTTCCCTCGATCAACTCGTGTTTTGGAACTCCCTTCAGTACTCCGAGGGATGGAATGATCCTCTCCTGAATGTCTTGGAGGTTCTCCCAAACTTCTGTCATGACAGTGAGTTTGGAAAGGAACGAGGAAGTCTGTCCATAGGCTAGTGTCAATCTCTCCATGAATGAAGCCGCTTCTGTACTTTTACTTGTCATCCATTACTTAGCTTCCTTTTCCGTGACCATATCTTCTTCAATGTCCTTGGCTGTTTCCTGTGAGGAGTTTAGAAGAGGAGGAGCTATTGCATCATCCTTGTTGAGTGGTTAGGTCAGGTGCTGAATATACTCCTTCAGGCGCTCGACCCCGTTCTTGTATTCCTTCTTCTTTGCCACTTCTCCAGTCTTGCCTTGATAGTAGAGACTAAGTTATCCAACTCGTCAACTTCCTGGCCTTTTGTTGTTGGGCCCAGGTCTATAGTGGTAATGGCGTACTCATGGGGAGCGCTTTCATCTTGTGTTTTATCAACTGTTGGCATTGCAATCTGTATGGAATGACTGTCGGCTTCGTCCCTCTGAATTGTGGAGAATTTCTTGGCGGGCTTCTTTACAACAACTTGTTCTAACCTAGCCAAGAAGTCTGTAGTGTCTCCTTCCTCCTAAGTCTCAACTGACACCTATATCTTCAATCTTTCCTTCAACCAGTCAGGAATGGTGTGCTGTTCAATGCCGTCCTCCTCTTGAACATTTTCTCCTCCTGGAGTATCCAAAATTCCTTTAAGGGCGGAAATCATTCCCTCATGGAATTCATCATTTTGGATATCAATTTCGTTCTCCGAATCCAGTATTTTTGTGCTCGTAGGAGATGGGGGCTCGTCATCACCTAACTGGATTGGCTCAATGTTACCCTCCTGAATTGGAGAAGGAATCATCATATCGGCCAAGGATTCATCCCTCGTAGCCACTAGCTCATCAATATTTCTAGATCCAGCGGAATGAGATGGCTCCATCCTATGTCTCTTTTGAACAGGTTTTGCATTTTAGCTGCTTCTTTCCTCTTCTTGGAGTTAGTAATTTCAACCAACTCGGCACTATGGGATGCACTTGCATTTGAGGAGTATGATTTCGTCTCACTGAGCAAGTCATAAGTGAGCGTCATTCTTTTCCGTCTCAATTCTTGGGTCTACTGGTCAACCCACCACTGAGAATACTTGATCACTGGCCTCATTAATGTGGTTAAATCTACCAGCTCAGGCTCTGACCACTTCACTGTAGGAAGAGGCCAACTCTCATTGAAGCACGGTTGGACATATTGTCCATCATCTTCCAACTGATCAGGCACTCGGCAAGGTTTGGTCGCTCTCATCAAATTCATCGGCAATCTGGACCATAACCTTTTCCTAACTTCATACTCGTCTGCAGCATTTTCCCAAAAATCCTCCAGGTCCACTTTATGTTTATATCTTTTTCCATCCATGGTCCGAATGTGGTTATGAGGGTGAAAGTTGGCCCTAGACCGATAAGTAGTGAACGAATACCATTGTATTTCCAACTTGGCACTTTCAGCTGCTTGTGCCGATGGACAGGACTCCAACATGTTTCCAATGAAGAATGGGAAAGTGATAGTTGCCTTCTGCTTTGGCCTTTGGATGTTTTGGTAAGTCTCAGCTATCTAAGGACCTCTAACAAAATCATCCTATTTGTAGGATAGATTGGAAGCCGGTAAGGATTTCCAGTGATTCCCTGGATCCTTATATATGTGAACTTTGGAAACTGGATAAATTAGGATCCATATTTGCTAATCAAGCTTTTGGCTTCATGAGTTAGCCTTTGGTGAGTTCCTCCTTGGAGTATTCTGGTAATGTACATGAGAAAAGCATCGTGCGCTCGTCTGAAGTGAGATTTCTCTCTGAGCTACAGCTGCTAGTAACAGTCATGTGACTTGAATTCATTCTTACCATTGCCTACTCTGCCTTTGCATATTAGTCCTGAATATTTGTAAGTCCTGGCCAACAGATAAATGATGTAGGAGCTCATGTGGAATGATTTTGTCTTTTCCAAATTGATTAGCTGCTCGTGGAGATTATCACTAATCATCTAGGACCAGTTGAACATCCCAACTTCCAAGGTGATTTCATCGATGAAATAGTACATCCACGTCTCAAAAGGCATGCCTTGCGGATTTCCGGCTATTCTGTTTAACAACAAAATAATGTCCCCATAGTCCTCCTTGAAGTCTGTACGACTCAGCGTCTTGGGCATTTTCTTGGCAGAGGCCCTCAGTTTTTCCAGCCAGGACTTCTTGATGTTTGTGGCACAGAGTTCGGATTGGTCTTCATATAAATTTCTGGCGTCCTCCTTAGTTTTATATAAAGTATGATGGTGTGTTGGGATGCCAAATGCTTCCTGGATTGCCACTTCTCCGAGATGAGCTAATATCCTCCCATCGTGTGCAATAATCTGCCTCTACTGCGCATCATAATGGATGGCGCACTCCACCATCAATTCAACACATTCTACTGCTGGTGGAAATGCGGCTGCCTGGAAGATGCCATTCCTCACCATCCGACGAGCAATTGGTGTCGGTAATCCATCATGTCTGTACATCCTCTTCTTGAATTTTGTGAAGTCCACATGCCCGAGATCGGTGTCTGTAATATTTTTCCACTTAGAATTAATTTTAGATCCTCGTTGCAACCCTTTGCTGGCAAACTTCATTTGCGCCTTTCTTGATGGTTCTCCCTGGGTGGTCATTAACTTGCAATAAATAAAAAAGAATTAACATTAATTCTGAGACTTTTAAATCTGGTTATTCTAGGCCTTTATCCAAAAGTCTTTTCTTTCAACTTGTTAAAAAAAAGATAAATTTCTGTGAAAAGGCAAGCTGAAAATGGGCGAACTTGATTAAGTGTTTGCCAGAACTTAGCCAGAGTGACTGAATAAGATGAAAGAAGAATAAAGAACTTGGCCGACCAAATTTTAAACCTTTGGAATATCCTCTTGCTGCAAATCAAATTCAACCTCTGAAAATTTAATCAAAATCCAAGAAAGAATGCACCTAGTTGTTGAGAAGTACACCTTTCAGCGAAGAATTTCAATTTACTCCTTCAAAAATCACATCCTCCAGCTTAATAATTTACTCCTTCACCGAGAAAAATCCACTTTGCTTTCAATATTCTCTCTTTGAAACTTTATCTCTTGCAATTTTGTGAGAGCTTAACTTCTTCTCAATCGAACCTGTGAAGAATGAGTTGCTGAAACTCATTATAAGGTTGAGGAGCTCGATTTTGTTTTAGCAACTTCATTTTTTTATGCTTGTTTTCTCCTCTTCATCAAGGCAAGTTTCTATTTTTCTTCAAAATTCCTCATGGCAAGCTTATCCAAGTGCCATCTTTAGCCAAGATTTTCTTCCTTTCTCTGAGCTCAAAAATTCGCCTGTGTTGAATTTTTTTTCAAACATTGGAAAATATTAAATGTTTAATGTATTAAATTCAATTTTTCCAACCCTTTAAATCTTTTACTCATGGCGAAATTTTATTTGTTTAAAATTATTTAACTATGGCAAATTTTAATCTACCCATGGCTAATTAATTATTTCCAAGTTACTTTCCTTTAGCCAGGGTGAACTTTGAAGCATCTTTGCCATGTTTCATGTTTGAGGGTGAACTTCTAAGTGTCTTAGACGTTAATTTTCCTAGCCAAGTCGGACTTTCTAGTCATCTTGCCAATGAATTTTATTTCTCTTATGCCAAAATCGAACTTCACTCATGCTTGGACCCTTATTTCTTAGGGAAAGTTGAATTTTCTTCAACCTTGGACAGTTTTTTTTTATGGCTAAGTTGGATTTTATGGCCTCCTTTCTCCTCATGGTGGACTTCATAAATGTTTTTCCATATGTTCAATGCCTAGGCGGACTTTATGAATTTGTTTCCATATCCATTCAAGGTGGGTCGGACTTTAAGTCATGCTTGTCACTTAGCTTGCAAGGGCGGACTTCATGTGCTTCTTTCCATGCTTTAGGCGGACTTGGTGAGTTTCTTTCCAAGAGGTGGCGGACTTCACAAACTTCATTCCATATCCCTCTTGATGTCTAGGCAGACTTTGCAAACTTCATGCCAGGAGGTGGGGTGGACTTTGAGAAGGTCTTGCCATTCTTATTGCTCCTTCCAAGTGGACTTGTCATTGTCTTTGCCATCTCCATGGTGGACTTTATGAATTTTCTTCCATCTCCATGGGCGAATTTCTCTAGACTTATACCATTTTTTGTCTCTTTCACCATGAATTTCATGTTTGTCTCTTTCTGGATCATCAAACCCTCACCATATGCCTTGATTTTTCATGATTTTCTTTATTTTTGCTTGATTTTAGCTCTGGTGGCCTGAATTTTGATTCTAAAAATGGAAATGTTGACTCCATGACTAGGGTTGACTTTCTAAAAAATAGAAAAAGCAAAATCCCTAAAAAATAGGGGTCCCAGATTGGTCCAAAAATGCCAAAAATGAAAAAAAATAAAAAAAAGCAAAAATCCCTAAAAAGTAGGAAGTGTTAGAATTGACTCAAAGCACAGGCGATCCTTGTCTTCTGGACCTTCTGAGCACTTCCATGACATTTAGGCACTGTTTCGGGCTTGAATTCTCTAGTTGGCTCGGTTGATAACTCAAAACTCTAACTTGAAACTCTTGAAGCAATGATCTCATGAAATTGTTACGTGGAGTCAAAACCCTAGAAAAGTAAACTACTGGGGGTCCCCATTTGCAATGGGGCGATGTGTGAAAAGGTCACAATAGACCCTATCCTAAATACCTCTAGGGATTTCATCTAGAGAGGAGTTCTCTAACATCCTGAGTATAGTTAAGGAAGTTTTAACTTTCCAATACACTATGACTAAGTGGTTTTTTTGTTGAAATCTACTTGCTCAATATGAAGTTGGCAGCTATTCACAAGAAAATAGGATGTCAAACTCAAATGCAAGGGGAGGATGGCACTAGCATTTTTCAAGGATGGGAAGCTATTCCCAAGATGAACAAAATTGAGAAAGATCTATCTACTTTGAAAAAGGAGAATATGGCCAACTTGGTTGAATGGGAGAAATGGAAACAACACTCTAATAAACTTATCATTCTTGAAAAGGAACTCATGGCCATCAAAGATAATCTCAATCGTGTAAGTCCAACTCAACAATTGTACTTTTTAGAATAGTATTGTAGGTATCAAAATTCTTATTGACAAGCTAAAGGATTTATATGAGAGCCATGTTATCCACATTACTGATTATGAAGTAGTTATAGGGGAAAAGAGTAGAAAGGAAGATCCTAGTACTAGAATCAAAGCTAGCAAGAAGAAAACCTTTGAAGAGGATAAAAAGGAATTGATGAACTCTGCTAAGTTACATGATAATTTTTACCAACAAGAATTGGAGGCTGTGAAAATTCTTAAGTAGAAGTAATTGGGGGTTTTGTCCTATTTGTGCCTAGTGGTTTAGATTGTCTTTGAACTGTTGGTTTGTTTTGTAGGGTTTTATTATGCGAATGGTTCAATGTGTTTTGGCTTTGCTTTTGTTGTTTTTTTGCTTTATGTAAAGGGTTTCAAGGCCCCTTCAAAACCTGTTTTACCTACTTAAACAAAAACAATTATAATACATAAAAATGGAATTTTTCCAATGTTGCCAATCTATCATGTCCCATTCTCAAGTGTAAGTCCAATTAAGACCCTTTGCCTATTATTTTTTTCCCATAGGCTAATGGGGTGATGCAAGTGAAATAATTTAATAATTTGACTTAAGTTGTCAATAAAGTAACTTTAAGTTATATTCATAAAAAGACAACTTATGGTTTATTATTAAAAAGGTTGTTTTAAAAGAGGGACCAAAAGTGATGCTAGGAATGGGGTCCAAAAAGTAATGTATTTTATAAAGGTTCTTCTAGTTACTTTTCAAAAATAAAGTTTTGAGAGAAAAGAGAGGAAAAAAGAAATTAATATTATTTTTTCTCAAAAAACTTAAGGAGAAGTTGAGGATCAGAGAGGGTTACCAATTCATCTTATTAAATTCATTTCTCTTGAGATTGAACATTGTTCATCTTTTTTTTCCTAGGACAATTTTTTTTTGACGAGGAATGGATTTGAGGATAAAAACCCTCCTATTCATTTGAATAATTCTATCTAGGAATTATAATTGTGCTGAGCAATTGTGGAGTTCTTTGAGGTCTAGTTTTTAGTTGATAGTTTATGAATGTGAAGATTTTCAAGATTGTTATGGAGTTTTAGTGTGATATATGTATGTTACAGATTTGAGGTGATTATTCATATTTGAATTGTTTTGCAAATCTTACTTCTCTATTTATGCTGGCTGTACCTTATCTAGGCCCAGCTGCTGCAATTTAAATGCTCATAATATTATAGATAGGCAGCTATACCTTTTTATGAGCTTATTTCCTTTTTTTGAGGCACCATTCATTAATATGAAAAGGTGTGATTCATTAATACGGTAATGTGAATGATTTAAAGCTGCGTCGTCCTCTTTGAAATCAGCTGCAGCCTTTGGAAGGTATTAATAATTCCAATATGGTAGACAAAAGATGCCATTGTTGGAATTGATTGTCATTGATGTCAAAGGAGTATGAGAGATTGTTAGAATATTGTCATTGATGTCAAAGCGAATGAACGAGACTATTGGAATTGATGTCAAAGGCAAAAGATTAGAAGAGCGTAATAGAAAATATCTCAGAGGTGATGTGGAACACACTCATAAGAATACATCATTTAGTGAAGAGGTGTGATTTGTTTTCAAAGGTTTTAAATGGTTAAATTTGTGCCTCTTTATTAAGAGATGTCTCCTTTTATAGAGGCATGAAGATATAAAAAGAGAAAGAAATGTGGAAAGAAGTGTGGAGAATAAGAAGATACATTATACAAGCACAAGCAGATTTGAAGTAAGAAAATAATAGAAGATCATTCAAAGGCAGCCATTAAGGAGAAATAAAAAAAGAAAGAAAAAGTGTTCAAAGACAACAATTAGTCTTAACAAAACAACATATCCTTTTAAAGAGTTCTCTTTTCAAAGAGATGCAACTGTTCATTGAAATGTAAAGATATAAATAGAGTGTATGGAAAGTAAGAGAGATATGTGCGTGGAATAGAAGGGAATATCTATTAATGAAGAGAGAAGTGTGTGGAGGATTAAAATATATATTATTGTGGATATGTGTGAAAAGGCAACAATTGTTATTTAAGAGGAGTCGTGACTATTTGAAGGGTCATTATGAAAGGATGTATCTTGATGTCGAAGATTAAAATCAAACACTAATAACAAAAACAGGAGAATGGTGAACCTTACGAAGATTGACACAAGCTATCAGCTGTAGAGTATTTCAGCAAGTACAATGCTCAGCACTAACTTGATCTGCAACTTCACTTAATTCATTCAACTAATAAAAATTACAAGTAAGGACAGCCAAAGAACGTAGACTACTCCTTTTTCTCCTCTAATTTAAAACACCATACACATCTACAGGCTGCACTAGCAACAGTAGTAACATAAAGAAAAGACATAACACTTTTGCATCGCTATACATAGAGAATTCATTGAAACCTTTTAAAATGTGTAAGGTAGAGCCTTACAATCTATCACCACTTCACTTCTAAAGGTTACCAGGTAAGTCTCAAATTCCTACGCTTGGCTGTTCATATTCTTCATGCTTTTATCTGCTTATTTTTTTCCTTATCTTCACACCATTGATCCACTCTCGCTGCTGCCCATGATGTTCTCATTTCTTTCTTTTCTATGCCAACCTCCCACTCTCACCTTGGCGTCTCTATTTTCTTCCTCCTGGCTGTTTTTCTTTTTGCTTGATAATTGTCTCCTTTTTCCCCATGCCAAGATCAGCTCGGCCTTTTTTTCCCAAGATGTTGATCTCTGCACACAGGCAGAACCTTCCAAACCAAATATAAGATTGTTGCCTTGTCAATGAATCGATACCTGGTCAATGAATGGATGCCGTCGAACCGTCCCTCTGATCACTTCTTTCCAAATAATCAAATAAAAAAATCAATTAATCAAATAAAGATAGTTTTAACCAAGAGTCACAAGAGTACGGTGAAGGGTTGTGTTTCATGATGAGACAATATATATAAGAGAAGTCATTCCGTGAGATGAAGTGTGTGTGAAAGTTTTATCATTCAAGAGTGAGTGAGGAATAAAAGAGAGAAGGTTTTATAATTCAAAGAAGAAGTGTATGGACTTATAATATGTAACATGAAGCAAATAAGAGGAATATAGAAGAATGAAGTGAATGAATATTAATTGAAGATTTGGTTAAGAATAGTTAAGAGACATGTTGAAGAGCTATGACCATTAAAGAAATATATATATATATATATATATGAAGAAACATATATATATGTATATGTATATACACATGTTTCTTCATATAAATACACACACACACACACACATATATTATACACACACATATATATATATATGTATGTATGTATATACACATATGTTTCTTCATTCATATATATATATATGTATATATATGAATGAAGAAACAAATGTGTATATACATATACATACATACATATATATGTATGTATGTATGTATATGTATATAGACATATGTTTCTTCATATATATATATATATATATATATGAAGAAATATATCTATTCTAAGAGATGCATCATTTCACTAGCTTATGGAGATATAATAGATAATTGCAAGTAAAAGTGAGAAGTGTGAAATGTGAAGATAAATAAGAGGGTGTGTGAGCAATAAGAGTTTATATCAGAATAACACTTGCAGATCAACAAATGAGAAGATAAAACGAAGATCATTAATGACAGGTTGAAGGCAGATTTGTAAGAAGGATTCATTGCAGATTTGTAGGAAGAGTTTATGGCAAAATTATAAGAAGAATATATGCAGATGTAAAAGAGATGTATATATAGATATAATTGAGGAGGAAAATATAAAAGATCATTAAAGACTATTTATAAAGAAGATTTATTCTCAAGAAGACAATATTTTATCAAAGAGGTTGGTGCCTCATATCAAAGAGATTGGTGTCTCTTGCTAAGTTGGTGCTCCGTTGTGGGGATTGGTGTCTCCAGTGGGTTAGTGCCTACAAATTCTACAAGTGGGAATTGGTGTCTCGAGTGGGTTGGTGCTCTCAAATTGTATAAGAGGGGATTGGTGTCTCCTATAGGTTGGTGCCTACAAAGATTGTAAGAAGTTTCATATAAGCAATATTTTGCTGTGGTTTTCTCCTGTAAGGGTTTCCACATAAATTGTGTGTTTCTCTTGTGTTGCATAATTGTATTATACTGATTCATCACCCCCAACTCCCCCCTGCAGCCCCCTTGTCTGTATAATCATGTGCTCATCAGCCATACCCTTAGATAATGGTGTGATTTACTTTACGAAGAGGCTTTAATACATTTTGAATAAAAATGGAAGCTGCTGCTCATGCTAGGAAGAATTGCAGCCTTATAGCTAGTGATTAATAAGTACTTTAGCTAGTCGTACATCCAGAAAAAGGTACAAACCATTAATTTGGTTTAAATACAATTTTTTATATATAATTTCTGCTATTTAGGAATTAATTCTTGTTGCGGCTTGGTTTGAGGTGTCTTGTGGAATCTTGCCATGTTCAAAATTCAGCTATCCAGGATGCTGATGAACTACTCAATGATGCTGCTTTTGTAACCTGCGAGGACAGTAATTAGTCTGCTCACATTTCTGTTGGCTTTCTGGTCTTGTTTTGTTGTATCCTTCCTAGTACTTGGTGCTTAAACTCCATTTTTAGCTACAATTTTTGTTCTTGTATAATCTACAAACTTAGAGACATTAAATTTCAACAGTCCATATTGATGACAAGAGTGTTTTTTTTTCCTAGATTTAATTGTGTGTGTTTATTTGTATCAATGTTTTGGATCACATTCCGTGATCCATCTTCAGATCACACTCCATGATCCATCATTAGGATGAAAGAGAGAGCTGAAGGAGAAAAATGGGTGATTGCAAACCAAGACTAGATAATAAGAGATAGGGGGAAGGTGTTTAGGTTGCATGAGATTCAAAGAAGGAATTAAACATGAGGAAAATTATCTAGATACGAATTAATTATTAAATAATAGAAAAAAACAGTGAAAATAAGAGAAGAATATAACTAGAGAGAAAGGAAGAAAAAATAATAAACCAATGAAAAATAAAAAGAGTGTTGGCATTTCAATTCGCACCTCTGGAATGCGGATTAGAAACAGACAACTATGCACAGATAAACTGCTCTTCGAATTAGGAGGGGAAGCTCCCTCTTTGCTGATGTAGCTTAAAAGAAAGTAAACTAAACTAATTTGCCAATCTTTTTGTTCAGCTAAGAGCACAAGGTTATAAAACTCAAGCGCCGTAGCTGAGATTTTCTCTTTTAAAAGTTCAACTACGACTAAGCCTACTCTAATAACGTTTCTAACTACTCAAGTAAACGCAGAGCATGGGAGTTAGAAATGAACAAGGAATGGTTCTTTGACATAAATACTTAAACAAACTTTCTTCCAACACACATCTACCGTACTTTCAATGCAAGCTGAAATAAAGATCATATAAGCAGAACATATAAAATGGAAATCTGAGACATTATATTAGGGCAACAAAGTAGGCACAAGACTTTATTTTCTCAAATCTCAAGTAACAAAGATTACACTTCTGGGACAGCAGGATTGTAGGAAAATAGGCTTACAGTTTAGCGATCAACCAGAATACATTGACACAAGACATATAAACTGAACAATAACTTGTAGCTAAAAGAGGCATACAAGCTTGCTCTTACACTAAGTGAACTGAAACTGAACAACATGTAGGCAAAATAGGCTCAGCAATTTGCTATTACAATAACTGTTAAAGAAAAATGGGCAAGGCTGCCCTTATTTATACACAAGCAGAGGAGTAGGGAACCCTAAAATCTTCTTTCTTTTACAACTAAGACTTGCCAACATGCGAGCTTTATTTCTAAAACTAAAATAAGATAAGCATCTAACAACCTATGAAAGCAAAAAAAAAAAAACAAGGGAAGTGCCAACTATTTCATCTTGATTTTTTTCTCTTTCAAAAAATGGATAAGCCTAAGACAGGAATAGAAAGAAAGCGTGAGATAAGAATGGAAAGAAAGCTTGGAGAAAGCTTCAAGTTCACTCTGCTTTAAATCTCAACCACATCCGCTAAAAAGATGGAAACTGTATCTCTATTAGGAGCATCAATACTATCTATAGCCATATTCCGCTTTTGTAGGATTTCCTCGCCTTTTGCAATTGAACTTAGAGAATCTTTGACTTCTTCAGCTGCTTTATGAGTTCTATTCTTGAAAAACATCGCTAACCCAAAAGATGACTCACTAATTGATAACTTGGCGGTTCTGCAACTTTATGTTTCTGATACTTATCTTGATTTCCAATGGAAGAGTATTGTACAACTCTTTTCCAATACTTGTCCTTTTGCTTGTACTACATCTTTTCATGTTCTTTGATTGAGATGATGTTTTCTGTCCATGGTGGTTTTGAAAAGCACTTCTCAACATTGTCCATTCAGATAATCATGATACAACACTTTTTGGCTTTGAATTCCATAGGAGAACTGCATGTTGAAAAACTTGAAGTTTGACTGTAAATTCGACTATGCTCGGACAAGTTCTACACAAAAACTAAAAAATAGCTTGCTGATTTTTCTTCTTCAAATAGGCAGATTTTTCAGAAATAATCTAAGATATGGGTTTTGTAGAGAATCTTGTTGCAAGAAGACCCAGATCGTTCGTTTTTGAAAATTGTTGATGGCCGGTTGAAAAAGCAAAAACCCTAATTTTTAATTTTTTTCTAAAAAAAACTGAGAGTTAGGTTTTGTGCAAAATCATGTTTTGGATGAACCCAGTTGATTAGATTTTGAAAATACTAAAGATTTCTTGGACATGCATGAAAAAAATAGGTTCTTGAGAGTCGAATTTTTTTCCAAAGTTGTTAGAATCATGAACTGAGTTGACCTAGATTGTTGAAAACTGTAAAAGATGACCCCCTTCTTCTGAAAATTGATGCCATGGAAAAATAAAGCATGGAAAAAGGAGCCTCTGTGTGAGCTGATTTGGAAAATATGAACTCTGAAAAGTCTCCAAGTTTTAGCCTTCGAATCTTGAAATGGATAAAAATTTATGATTCTTCTTCTCTTGCCTTAGACGCCACCTGCAAAAATTGTGAAGAATGAATGCAAAGGCATTCTTTAAATAGGTTTTTAGGTTGAAAACTTGTTTTATTATCCAACTTTAAAACTTCTTGAATCCAATCCAGAGCAGGTTCATTGAATGTGGACATTTTCCAGAAAGCTTCATGATAGAAACTCAAAAATTTGACTGGCATTGAGCCTTGGGCGCCTTTCTTGCCTAGGGATGTTTTTCCTCTCCAGACTTAGCCAATTTTCTGACAATTTCAACTTTTGCTTGAGTTTTGACTCCAGATTGATCTTGATATCTAGGATCTCGGTGAATCCTGTGGGCTGACTGAATGATCCATCGTGAAGACTGACTGAGCCGCCTAAGAAGATTATCCTAGAGGGAACATTTGATGAAAACATCATTTGAGGCCTTAAAATTCTAGGTGCCCCTGGCTACCTAGGGCGCCTATGGCTACTAGTGTTAGCCATTTTTCTGTTCAAATTTTATCACTGTTTTATGAACTTTTGATGAATTTGCAATTTCGAGAGCTAGACTGACCCGATGAACTGACTGTTAGATGCTGAAATATGCCCCTTAATTTTTTCTCTTGATTTTCAATATCAATTACAATGCACATGCACCTGTTAAGGTTAGCTCCAAACCAAAACAATGCGGAAAAAAACTCTAACCAAGAATGCGCCCTAAAACCACTTAAGGAAGAGGGGCAGGCATATGGTCAGAGGATCCCTAGGATCTAATAACTCAACAACTATAGGATGATTACAACTGGAAGTACAAAATAAATTCAACGCCAAGAATGTGCACACAAGATCCCTTTGAAGGTGAGCTGCTAACATATGGCGGAGTAAGTATTACAAAACTGAAAGAACTTAGGCGGTGAACCAGCCATAAAGATTTCCGCTCAACCACTTAAACAGTGGGGGGAATACGACAAACAATTCAACTAATTCATCCACTGCGGCGGGTATCCACTTAAGAGTGGGAATTCTCCACTTTTTAGTGGGTACAATGAAAGTTACAAGTTTATTCTCCACATTGGCGGTAAACTATCTAGGGGTGATTAATGTTTGCTTAGAAATTACAAGTAAATGCAGCAATAACAAATTGGTTGGATTAGTACTACTAATGCACAACCTTATAATCAAGATACTCTGCAATGTACTAGTATTACAATGATAGAACAATGACAATATGTGAAGAATGATTCTTTCAAATTACAAAGCTCTCAAAACACTGAAAATGAAGCATAAATCTGATTCTTTTGAAGCCTGATATTAAAAACCAGCAAACTGAAACTGTAAACTAGCAACCTGTGAATCAATGAAATGCACATAACTTTATCAATTTACCTCCAAATTGAGTGAAATCAATTGCAATGAACCTCTGGAGGATAGGTGCCCATGTCATGATGATGAAATAGCTTCAAAAAGCAACCACTAATTTACTTGCACAATTCTCAATGCTCCCAACATGGTACAACCCTTAGCAAGGGCGATTTTGCAAGAATAAATCACACACTTCAAAATAAAATCTGAAAATTGCTAGGAAGGGTCGCCATAAGCTTAGGAATGAGATTGTTGAATACCCACAAGAAAATTAAAATCATACAAGAAGCTGTTTTTGAAAATCTCATTCAGCCATATAATAACCAGCAACATGAAAAATTGGAAATATCTCACCAAAACTCCAACAATGATGCTCAATGTGTACTTCTGAATGAAGTACACTCTCAATCCACCATTTAGGGAACCATAGTTTCAGGCCCGAAGAATGGAGTGGAATTGCTAAGCTTTCCCTTAGCCGGATTCTGGATTTCAAACCAACAACATAACTTTACAATATTTCCAAAGATCATCAGCTCTTCAAACAGCAGCAATATATAAGTTTCAATTGGCAAATGAAACACTTCAAATTCCAAGAAGTCGAATCACTTCAACTTCCAAGAGGGACGCCACCTTTAAGCATTTACTTTTTGAAATAATAAAACATTATTCAACTTTCCTTTTAGGCGTCCATTTCCAAATTGCAACAATAAAGCATTTATTTAAATCATTAAATGCTCAAAATGACCCCTTAATGACCCCTCTTTAAAACAACATGAAGTTATTAAGCCTAGGCGTGGGGTACAACTGAAAAACATGAAATTGACTAAGTATAGAAACTTAGTCCATGGAGATAACCAAAATCAATGCCAATACTGAAACTAATGGATAGCAAGATAACTTGAGTTGAATTGCTGATGATGCGACTGCCAAAATTAGACTTACTAAAAATAGCCAACTGCTATAAATAGTAAGTTCACATCAAAACAATAGAAAGCCAAACTGAACACTGAACTGCAAAGGATTGAATTGCTGCTAGACAGATACTACCAAAAGATAGACTTGCTAAAAATAGCAAACTGTTATAAATAGAAAGTCTGCACAACATCCTCTTAATGCCAACTGAGCAATATCTGAAAGAGGAAACCCTAATTTTGCACAACTGAGTAGCCTACGGATTCTCGGAAATAGGCTAAATCCAAATGAAGAGCGTATGGCCAAAATGGGGACATTACAAATGCGTTGGATAGCCTGATTGATTTTGAGGGGGTCTTTTGGAAGTGATATCTTCTAAAAACTGAATTTTGGAGGTCAAAAGCTTGGGCACCCTTAGCTAGCTGGGGCACCCAACTCCTCCAAAGTTAGATTTTTTTTTCTGTGATTTTCAACTTTGCTTTTGACTTTCCTCATTCTACACAATTTTACCCCTCCGATTAGTCTATGATATCTTATGATTGCCAACTCTAATGAGCTTACTGATTATTGCGTTGGAGAGCCAGTGCCAATATGAAGAAATGCTCTTGGAGATGACTAACCCTAATTTTACCTTTTGGATGCTCAAATCCTTGGGTGCCCCTGGCTAGTTGGGGCGCCCATCCTTGCCAGAGTTAGTTTTTTTTAACTCCTTTTCAACCTTCAAATTTGACCTTCATGTTCTGTCATCTATTTGATGTGAATCGCTGGCAACTGACAAGCTTGATGATCTGGCTAAGATATTCAATGGAAAACTAGTAGAATTCTGAAGACAGTGACTGATCTGGCAAACCCTAATTGCTGGATTTGGTGCTCCAAAATGCTAGGCGCCCTTGGCTACTTGGGGCGCCTAGAGTACCCAGAGTTAGAATATTTTTTGATAATTTCATGATTTCCAGTTTGCCACTTCGTTAAGACTCCTCCGTTTGATTTGAGATTCCGGTTGACTGGTTAATCTAATGGTTTTGTTGATAGATCCACCGCGGAGCTGAGAAAATTTTGAATAGGATAGCTTGGAGGCACTAAACCCTAACTCTAACATTTGATGCCTTGAAATCATGGGCACCCCTGCTTAGCTGGGGCGCCTATAGTTTCCAGAGATAGTTTTTATTTCTCATTTTTCACTTTCTCCCTTGTTCCTCGTTCACCACTTCATGCTTCGACTGCTAGAATGGAAAAATGGCTAAGGCACAAAATCTTTGGTGCCTAGACTGAGCTGGGGCGCCTGAACTTTCCAGGCTTAGTCAAATTTTTGCAACTTTCAAGATTCTCCAACCTCAATTCTTCGTTCTTCGTTCCTTGATCATCCGTTGTAGTTTCTTGATCTGGGCAGTGCCTGAGACTCTGAATCTGACACTTGGCAGTTGAGCAACCTCCATTAATGGCTTTGGAGCTCTTGAAAAAGCAGAATAGATCCACTAGGGCAAAACTTATCTTTTGATGATTCTGACTGGACTAGCCTGATGAGGAAGTATTTTAAGCCAATCAAAATCAGTTTGAGCCCTGGAAGCCAAACTTTCTATTTTTAGAAAATTTTGCTAGCATCTGTTTCAAAAGAAACCTAGAAAAACCTAGAAAAAAGTTCTATTTTTAAAAAGTTTCTAAAAATGGAAAATTTCCTAAAATTTAGGGCCGAAAAATTGAGATTTGGGTTTTGTAGACTAGGTTGCTCTGAGCAGACCTAGATCATTAGATTTTGAAAATTTTGGGTTTTTGACCCTCATGCAAGACATGCAAATTCCCAATTTTGACTTTTTTTGACAATTTTGACAAGACTTTTGACCATTTCTTCAAAATTCCTAAGTGTAGCAAAATTTTTAATTTGGGGTACAACAAAGAGATATAAAGATATCTTATATTTTCTAAAGATATAAAAGGATCAAAAAGATATATCTTTATATTTTATAATTAAGAAAATGAAATATAAAGATATAAAAATTATGTAAGATTATTTTTATATTATATATTTTTTATAATATAAGCCTTTGTAAGTAAATAAAGAAAACTGCCTATCTAACACAAAAAAAGACAACATAAATGCTAAAGGAAAATAAAGATAGAATTAAGAAAAAGAAATGAAGGGAAATATGAAGGTAAAAATCTTAAATAAACCTTAAGCAACACTATTATATAAAGATACATAAAGACAAATTGAATCCGTATATAAGGAAGAAAATAAACTTTACAATTCTAATATATGGTGAAATGATTATAAAGAAATAAGCTTCTTTATTATCTAAGATATAAAGATATCTTATCTATCTTTATATCATATACAAAAAGGTATATAAAGATATGAGAGTTATATATATATACATATATAAACTTAATGATTAAATGTCTAAGTAAGATATAAAGATAAAGTATATATGAGATATAAAAAGAGGACAATATATAAAGGGATATAAAAAATGTAATGAGCAAAAAAATATCTATGCATTATAAAAATATCTATTTTATCTATATTTCTAGATAAGATAAAAATATCAACCTGTAAATAATTAACTAAAAATGATATATATCTTAAATAAATCTTATGTCTTTTTATATGAAGGTATATAAAGACATTGAAACAATATAAAGAAGAAAAAAGACTTATAATTCTAATAAATAGAGAAAGGATTATAAAGAAAACTTATTTATAATGTAAGATAAAAAGATATCTTATATATCTTTATATCTTATACAAAAAGAAATATAAAGATATAAGATATAGAGAATGAAGATTGAGGATGAAAACCCTCGTCAATCTTCACTACTTTTGATGGTGCAAAATCCATCCTAGTTAGTTTTGTGTTTTCATTCAAAAAACACATTGTTTCTTCGTGGAGTTTTCTTTTTCTACGGTTTTAGAGGATGAAGATTTCTAAGATGTTGTGATATGTAATTTTGGAAATGGTGGTAATGATTTTGGTGCCATTTTGGAGTGATTCTTTGGAGTTTTTTGTGGGGTTTCCAAACTTAGGCTGTACCATTGCAAGTATAGGCCATACCCCTCCATTTTGCATGTGTTGATTAAAGGTTTGGTGCTATACT
This sequence comes from Sequoia sempervirens, assembly GCA_007258455.2. Classification (NCBI taxonomy): domain Eukaryota; kingdom Viridiplantae; phylum Streptophyta; class Pinopsida; order Cupressales; family Cupressaceae; genus Sequoia; species Sequoia sempervirens. The sequence goes on from VDFB02273413.1 coordinate 87,152, forward strand.
TTTTGGTTTTTTACCATTGATTTTCCTATGCTAGGTGACCATATTGTAAGAGATTGCAGGAGCTAGAAAGAAGGATTTTATTTTTTAGAACAAAATTTCCCCTAATCAAGTCATACTAGTTGGAGGTGTTTGGAAGTGTGAGTTTCTAGAGCAGGATTGTGGTTGTAAACCAATCCTAGGGAGGCAACTAGGATGGTGAAAGTGATTCTAGGTGTTAGAATGCAATTTGGAGTGCTCAAAAAAATAAAGTGAATTAATCTTTAAGTTGCCCTTGTGTCGATCCAATGCCTTTGTTTAGTTATAGAAAGTCTGAGTTGGTTTGTGGTGCTTAGAAATGGCTGCAAACTAATGTTCATGGGTAGAATTGAATGTTAGGGAAGGTTAATTTTTATTGATGTTTTTTTTTTAGACTGTAAGAATCGGTCGGGTATCCGTCCCCCTATAAATTGTAGTGTGCTTGGTAAACTTTTTTCACGTGAACAGTGGCGCTGGTGCGACACGCCCTCTGGTACCACAGGTTTGGGGGGAGACTAGACCTCGTGACCTCTTGCCTGCAACAGGATGCTTTATGCTTTAGCCAATCGAGCTAGGCCCCCCGCCCCAAAATCATTGGATCCCAAATGTTTCCTTAGGCATTTATTGATGTTGGGAAGAGCCTATATGGTCAATTTGTTGTTGCTGAGTGTCTTTGGGTGAGTGCTGATGGAGATATGAAGCCCTACGATGATTGTTATTACACAAAAAATTGCAACAAGATTGTAATGGACTCCAAATGCAAAATCCCTTGAGATATTTTCATTCTAATGATAATTGCAAGGATCGCCCTATTGAGTAGTTCTAGGGTGTTTTGAGGTCCAAAAATTGTAATAGTGTTGGTAATGAATGGAACTTTCATATTTAAAGATGCAATTGTTGGGGTTTTGATATTGCAATCTTTCAATGTTTATGCTTAATCAAATCTTCTTGATATATGCCATTTATTTGAGATATTGTTTGCAATCAATTGGTAAACTTAAAAAAAAATTCAGGGGGTGTTGTTACAAATGGCCTCCTTGGCCCTATCCATGCCCTCATATATGTAGCCCATTGCGGGCTTCTCCCCATTAGCAACTTGTAGGAGAACCATTAAAAGCTCTGTGAACTGTGATTATTGTGAAACATTAGCATAAGTAAGTGTCAACAAAAATAAGCAAATAAAATAAAAATAGGAATACAAATATAATGTAGAATTACATTTACCTGTACGATCTCCGCAATTGGTATCTAGAAGCCTTGCTCATCAAAAATCCAATTCGCTACATCTTCCCTTGCAGTAGTCTTAGCATATGATGAAGAAGTCCACTTCTCACTAACTGACATGCACTTCCAAGCTCCCTTTGACTACAACAAGGATTATAATGTGATGAAATTGGTTGCGAACCGGGTTATTCTAGGACGAGCCAACTCCTTCTGCCCTGTGAATTGCCGCATTAGGTTGAAAACCCATGTGTGATTGTATATGAATTTACAAATATTTTTTGCTATCTCCACACACACTTTGACCCATGCAATCTTGCCAAGATCCTCCAATATGAGGTCAAGGCAATGAACATCACAAGGAGTCCAAAATAATGATGGGTGCCTATCCATCAATAGTCTACTTGCAGCAACATAATTTTCTGCACTATTTGTAACTATTTGCACCACATTCTCCTCATCCTTCTTAGCCAAGACTCCATCCAAAGCTTCACAAAGGAATTCAACATTTTTGGTGTTCCTTGATACATCAATAGATTTAATGAACACTATGCCACCTGAGAAAGAAACAAAAACAATGATTCAATAAAACATAAATTAAAAATCTTAATCACTAAATCAATGGATTTCATAAAGTAAAATCACTTGAAGAAGAAACAAGAAAATTGAGCAATGTTTTATTTCTTCTATCCATCCAATCATTAGTCATGATGGTGCAACCCTTCTTCCTCCATATTTATTGTTGCTCTTCTATTGTGGCTTTCACATCAACTATCTTTTGTGACAAAATGGGGCCCTTTAACTCATCATTAGGGGCTTTGAACCTTGTCTCACAAACAGTAATGGCATCAACCATGTTTTTCCAACAAGGAGACTTAACACAAATAAGTTAAATAAAATAAGTATTGTAAAATGGAGAGTTTAAATTTGAATTCGACATACCTCTAAATATAAAAATTCAAAATACAAATAATCAAGCTATATATTTTAAAACAAACAAAATAAAAAGAATTATCTGGCTACGTGGAATGGAATGTCGCAATAGAACCAAAAGTCTCCTTGCACTTTAACTGCATCATGTTTATCTTTGTTCCAACCCATGCTTTCAAGTGATGGTTGGGAACTCAGAGTAGTCTGTGGCAAAATATATGAATCCAACCTAGATGCACGAACTCTAGGCCCAATGCTAATGCTACCACTATCACTATCACTATCACTAGCACTACTAGCACTCGAAGATGGAGAAAATGGAGGAATGGAAGAAGAAGAGTCTCTGGTTCCACCAATTGCTACCATCTCTCTTTGCCTCTTTTTTAGTTATTTTTGTTGCTCAAAGGTTTCTAATTGAACTTGTACTTCACGCATAACCTCAACAGGCACATTTGGACATGGATTAGCATCTCAGCCTTGTAATATGTGCAAGATAGTATTTTGATCCAATAATGCCTCCCCCAAGCATAGTTGTTTTGCAATGAAAACAAGTTATCTCTCATTTCTTTTTCCCAGGGGTAATAATGGCATGTTTCCAATAGGGGTCCCTTCTAATTGGAGTTTGAGACATCGTGATAAAGACAATTTATAAATCTAATGAATGCTGCAATAACACATATATAGAAAAAAATAGCATTTATGGTTTATAATTAAACTAATATAAAGAAATCAGGGTTTGCAACTATAAAACTATTTTGTTTTACAAAAACACCTAGGGTTTAATCAACAAAAAAATTAAATGCACCTAGGGTTTTTTCTTTGGTCCACTAAGACAAAATAGAAAAAAGAAAGAAGAAATGTAAAAGGGAAATGAATTTTTTGTTAAAAGAAAAAAACCTTCAAAATACAAACTTACCTCTTAAATCTTGCTTGAAATCAGTGGTGATCTCTTTCCAATCTTTTATGTACTCCTTTAGATGCACCAAAAGTAGCTACAAACCTGCCCAAATGTGATTCAATTCAACCATAGTTGAAAAACTCGGACTCGGCAATAACTCGGCAGACCCAAAAAATTTAAAAACTCGGGACTCGGCAAAAACTCGGGGAAAAACTCGGCAATAACTCGGCAAATTTATCGAACATTTGAAAATACACAATTTTTAAAATATTCTTAAAAACTACACATATAAACTAAATTTTTAGAACATATTACTTATTTTATCATATATAAATCAAAATTAGAGTTTAATAATAGTCATTCTGGTTAATATTTAATAATAACATTTTAATTAATTATTTTTTTATTTATTGATTTCTAATCATTAAAAATTTAAAAGATTGGAAATAATAACTCTTAGTCATTTTGGAAATAAAAGTTTTTAACTCTTATTGATTTAATATTTAATAATAACTTTTTAAATTTATTTATTGATTTGTAATCATTCATTATTTTAATTTAAAGATTTGATTTAATAATAACTCTTATATAATATATTATTTATTTTTTACAAATATATTAAATTATAAGTTTTGGAAATAAAATAAATTAAATTTTTTCAATTTTTTAAATACTTAAATGATAAAATAAAAAATAATATATTAATTTTTTTTACAAATATTCTTAACTCTTATAAAATATATTAATTATATTTTACAAATATATTAAATTATAAGTTTTGGAAATAAAATAAATTAAAAATTTTCAATTTTTCAAATGCTAAATGATAAACTTATATAATATATTAATTTTTTTTACAAACATTCTTAAAATCTTATAAATTTTTAATATTTAAATTTCAAACTTTTAGTATTTACTATTTACAAATCAATAAATTTTAAAAAAAATAAACATACGCTTTATGTTTTACGATTTATTCAGAAATACGGTAAGAAATAATTAATTTTTATGTTTTATTTAATTTTCAAGATGTATGAGTTTACCTTTTATAAATTTATTTAATCGATCATATGAGTTTCTTCAGAAAAATCAATAAATTTTTAAAAAAAATTATTAAAAAAGACAATGAAATATGCCAGAAATCAATCGATCTGGAGTTTAATTTTTTGCAGAAATCGATCATGGTGTTTACTGTTTATGATTTTTTCCAGAAATGAGGTCGCGTTTTTTTAAAAAACCTACGTTTTTTTCTTCCTTCGCCGTTTTTTTCTCTTTGCCCTCGTCTCCCGTCGTTTTTCTTCTGAATCTAAATAATACGAGTTTGCAAGTGATGGCGGATGCTTTATCATTATGTTTATGCGAAAAAATTTAGGGCAAACAAAAATAAAATCAATGCCTTATTTTTTAACCGCATTTTTCTCTACAAGTCGCAATTTTCTGCGTTTTCTTCATGAATAAATCGCCGCGCGTTTTACTTTATACTCGGCTGCGAGTTATTGAGCGATTTACTCGCCCAGCACATTTCAGAACGATTACTCGCGAGTATTGCGAGTTTTTGGCGATTTTTTCAACTATGGATTCAACCATTAATTTTTGCTCAATCGCCTTGCTGGTTTCCTTTCAATGCAATTTTTTTTCTCAAAATGTTTTTTTTTTTTTCCTCCATTAGCTTGAAAATGAAATGAAATTACTTTTAGGGTGTAGGAGACAAATATAAGACAAAATATTAAGTGAATTGCTTTATTTTATTTTATTTTAGTTTTTACTTTTTGCTTCACCTAGCCACGACCAAGTCTCTACATTGGGACCCGCCTAGACTTGGTGAGTCTAGTGAGTCTAGTGGACTTGGCAAGTTTAGGGAGTCCTTGGTTGCTGAGTCCCCCAAACTTGTCTAGGTCCACTTGCCTCGGGACTCACCAAGTCTAGGTGAGTTCCAACGATTCTTATAACACTGATCTCAACAAATACATTTCCCCCTTTTATAGTGCTGGAGATAGAATTGGGTGTCTTGAAAGACTCTTTGATTAAGGGTTGGAATGAAGAAGAAGGGGATAAAGACCCAGGAAGTATTTGAATTGACTGTTCATTTGTTCTATTGAGTGGTTTTTTAGATTCTCTTAGCCTAGGGGTGACATGCTGTATCAAGTCAAATTCTACTCATTTGGAATGTCTATTAAATTGATGGGTTCTATTTAACCTCTTTGCATAAAATAATTTTCTAAATTTTTTGGGTGGTTTGTATGTGTCAGAGTAGAAGGCTTGAATTTTTATTGTGAAATACTTAGACCTACTAAGCATATTCAGACTATAAACTGTGAAAACAATCCCCAACAATCTAGAGACCCATGTTTGACTTCGTGGCATCCCTTGTCTCTGACACATATTGATAAATTTGGATAATATTCATAAGAGACAGGGCCATTATTTAATCTTGACATAAAGACAATCGAAAGACATGCTAAAAGTTTAGTTGTCTTCTATCACAAATGGAAATATAAGATGCAGGGACACAAGGTGACACATACATCCTAATAGCATGAAAGTGGACAAACTGCACATCAGGGTGACTTCTGATATATTCCATTTCAGATTGGGGAAGGCAATAAATTGGTCTTGATAAGCCTTTTCAGGTTTGAATTCCAAATTTAATTCAATAGCCTTGACTCTAGGCATGATAAAAAATTTCAAAGTAGATTTATACCATAAATTAGACAGAACACCTTTAGACTTCAAAGCAGATTTCTTATAAAATTTATATGGTTTTAAACTGGGAGATTGATAATTAGTCACAATACTTGCTAAAGCTTCTTCTGTGACTTCATATATCATCCTTTTTGATTGAAAGGAAATAGAAAAGAGCAATGGAAAGAACTAATAAATGAGCAATTGTTTGAAGGAAAGATATTACCAAATAGTTTGAAGTAGCAAAACCAAGCACCACCAAAGCAAGAGAGACACAAGAATTTGATAAGGGGAAAAACAAGAAAAAACCCCAATATTATGAATGGAGGCAAAATGCCTAAAGAATAATACAAAGAGAGAGAGAGAGAGAGTTGCAGCCTTAGGCTTGCTTGCTTGAGTCTTAAAGAATGAGAGGAGAGGCACCTCAATAAATAGAGGTGAGAAGAGGAGTTAGAATGTAACTCCCAACTCAATGAATGCCACCATTCATCTATGTGTGTGCAATGTGTCACCTCTTAAGGAGGTGGCTACAAATATTCCTTAATAAAGGAATTAAAAATAAAAATGAGTCATCCTCACACGTGCGAGGAGACAAAAAGGACAAAAGACTTGTAGGGATTCCTTTGGAATATTCCTACAAGTTAATAAATAATTACAATTAAAGAATAACCTTTACCAAGTAAAAATTAATCTTCTAACATCCCCCCTTAAGCTTTACTTGGGGAGGTTACATCAAACCCTTCAATGGGTTGTAATCCAAAATTTTACAATTAATTTATCTTTACAAAGATCTTTGATGAGAATATTTGCCACTTGATCTTCACCTTTACAATAGAAAAGAGAATTTTTCTTGTCTTCAATTTGCTCTCTAATGAAGTGATGTTGAAGAGCAATGTGCTTGGTCCTTGCATGAAAAATGGCACTTTGATTATCACAATATAAAGGAGTAGGATCCTTTTGAGGTAGAATCAAGTCTTCAAGTAATCTTCTTAACTATAATGCTTCTTTGGATGCATTAGTACAACCTTTATATTCAGCTTCTATAGAACAAAGAGAAGTAGCTTTTTGTTTCTTACTATTCCATGAGATTGCACCTGATCCAACAAAGAAACAATAAGCACAAGTGGATCTCCCATCACTAGGGTCACCTCAGTATAACCTTTTAAAGAAAAATCACAATTTGCATCATAAAAGAGACCAAGATTAAGAGTTCCTTTAACATATCTTAAAATTCTTTTTGCAACTTTAAAATGAGTTTGATGTGGTTTAGACATAAATCTAGAAACCAATCCAACACTTTAGGTGTTTGCCAAATTTGCATACCCAAAAAAAATAATGTAATAGGCCCAAATCACTCATTTGAAATTGTTGATTGAGTTGAGACTTAACATCACTAATCAAAATGTTAGAACTAGAAGTGATAATTAAATCATATCACAATATCATTTTCACTATGCTTAATATATAAATTTGGATCATTTTTACTTCTAATGAAACCATGAGATAGAAATAAAGCATAGCCCAAATTATAAAATGTCAATATATAGACATAGCAATAATAGATCTAGGTTATATCTCACTACATCATTGTATTGTAAAGGGAAATTGGATCAAGATTAATAATAAAGGACTTTGAAAAATTGGTCCTAAAGATGGTTTTAAAAAAAAACCATATTGCCTTCAATAAAATAATGAAACAAAAAGGTTTCAAGAACTTGATCCCCATCAATTAAGAAAATAGATCTAAGTTCATCATAAATAAGTGCGTGCATACCATCAAAGTGGATGGAAATATTTTCCATGGGTCCCCAAAAAAAACTTCAATGAGACTTGATAAAATATATGATTCATTATAATAGGGCTCCCTATGCAACATTACTGCAAATGCGACTAGCGCATAAAATATATATGTAAAGGCTCTATTGAGACTTGATAAAGTAATTAATTTGCAAAACATATATAGATGAAATAAATCCATCAAGAAGGCAAATACTCCAATGAGCTTTTAATTTTCAAAAATATATAGATGAGATAAATCCATCAAAAAGACAAATTTACCAATCAGACACAATATAAAAACAAATTCCCTTTATCAAAACAACATAACTGTAGATGAAAAGGAAACACTAGGTTTGTTTTATATATTGTAATAAATCAAGTCTTACGTAGAGAGAATGATAATTTTTCACCTAGTGTGTTAGAAAGATCTCAGAGATATATTTAAATATGAAGGGGCACAAATCAAGCCACCTTGAATTAAAAAAAAATTAATATTAAAAAAAATTGTGATGGAATAATGAGAATTGCATACTATGACGTGAAAGATTATTAAGTATAAATAAGTCATTTAAGACGATATTCATGCATTCATGACTACACGAATATCCCATTTTCATATTCCAAATATAATTGAGTAAAACAAGTACACTATTATTGAGTTGATCAAGTCCAATAATAAAGTACTTGTGAAGTTATTTAAAAACAAATTTTTTATGTGAAGTAACATGTTGAGATGCACTTGAATCAATAAGCCATTCAAAAGGTTTAGAAACATTAAAACTACATGTAAAAGCACGTCTAGATTGATTACCATTGTTATGAAACTTTTGATTATTTTGATTCATAGGCTTTTTCTCATTTTTCTTTTTAAAACAAGTGTTTTGTCAATGACCATCCTTATTACAATAAGTGCAATGTGGTCTCCTAGAAGAGTTAAACTCTCTAGGATCATTGCCATTATTATAATGAGGTTTAACATTTTGCTTATGATTAGACAAAAAAGCATGATCATTAGACTTAAGAGTACCGAATTGAATTAACTTTGCTTCTTCTTGTCTTAATAAATCACGAAAAATATCATAAGTTAATTGAGTAGCTAAAGAAGGAATAGCTAATTGAGCATGAATATTAGAAATGAATTGCTGAAATTGTCTAGGAAGACACTTTTTAAGAATAAGATGAATTAATCTAAGATTATCTAATTTTACTCCTAAACCATTCAATTGACTATTTAAAGCATCAAATTTCAATAAAAATTCATCCATAGATTTAAAATCAGAATACCTCAAATCTTCAAGTTGATCTTGAATTTGAATTTTTCTTGATTCATTTGAACTATCGTAAATGGTTTTGAGTTTGTTCCATGCTTCATAGGTAGTTGTGCATGTCCCAATGTGAACATAAAGTTCGGGTGACATGGAGATACCTATGAGACCAAGGGCTTCTTCATTTTGGAGATTCCATTTTTCGATTTCATCTTTGGATGCAGACGAACTTGGTTTAAATTTAGGATCTGTAGCTACATCTAAAAGAGTATAAATCGAAAAATGAAAGAAATGTGAGTCTTCCAAGAATGATAGTTAGAATAATTTAATTTAATTTCAGGAATTAAAGTTGGCATGATTGCAAAAAAAAATAAAAAATCACAACTTTATGAGAAAAATAATAATTATTGTAAATATTTGCTTACAAAAAAATATTCCTCTTAATTGAATTAAATCCTAAAAAAAAACCTCTTTTAAAAATAAATTGCCTAAAAATAAAATAAGCCCCTTTAAACTAAAATATTAAAAAAAGAGTATAAAAGAAATTAATAAAAAAATTAAACTTTTAAAGAAATTAATAAATTGAAATATTTGATTTAAAACTAAAGAAACTAAAGAAACTTTTAAATAAAAGTCTATAAATTAATAAAAACTTTTCATATGAGAGAAGGTTTTATAACTATAAAACAAAAAAATTAAAAAGATTTATTTAAAACTCTATAAATAAGGAGGATTTTAAGTTTCAATTTAAAAAAAAACTATAAAAAGTTTTTATTTATTTAAGGCTTTAAATAAGAATGACTTTTTGAAGATCAACGGGCGGGGTTTATAAAGTCTTTAAAAAGAAAATATAAAAGCAAATGAAAAGAAAGGATTTGAGCAGGCAAAATAAGTTTTTAAATGCGAATTTGGGCGGGCAAAGAAAAGATTTAAAAAAAGCTTTCGAGGAGGCAGCGGACGGGAATAGGTTAAATTTAGGGTTTTAAACAAATCTAAGAGGTCTTTCTAATTTTTTTAGTGCAGGTTTTGGACTGAATGCGAGAAGAGAGGTTTAGAGGGGCACAAATTTCAAAGAGTAGAGGTAGAGGGAGGTAGCAGCGGCGGCGAAAGAAGTGACCGGAAGGAGGCAATAGGGGGCTCGATGGAGACAAGGGTCGCGGCTGCAGCTGCAAGGGCTGAGGCCCGAAATTAATTAATTAATTAATTTTTTTACTTAGAGAAAGTAAATTATTTTTTATTTATTATTTAAAAATAAGAGACTGATATTATATATATTTGAAAAAATTAGATTTTTTTTGAAAAATAAAATGCACTAATAAAAGAACTTTGAAAAGAATAATTTAAATTTTTGATTTAAAAAAAATCTGGGGATTTTTTTATTTATTTGAAAAGATCTCTAAACTAGGGATAGAGCTTAAAAAAATTTGATTTTTTTATAGAAATTTGAACATGCAAACATGCAGAATATAGTGATTTTTTACAGATTTGTACAAAATTGCTGAAATTCTTAAAAAGTGAAATATAACCCTTTACTTGAGGGTTTCTAAAAAAAATTCAAAAGATTAAATATGCATGCAAATTATATAGATTTAGAATTTGAAAACAAAAAACACTTAGAAATTTTAGATAAAAGAATCCTGCACAAAGGTTAGAGAAAAAAAAAAATTATTAAACAAGAAACAAGATTAGACTATTTGGCTCTTCTCCTCCTCTTTTAGAGTGCCTCCAATGGTGTGCCTTAAAACTTGGTAAACTTTCAACAATATAGCTCACAAGATTAGTAATACCAAGCTCTGATACCATGAAAGGAAATAGAAAAGAGCAATGGAAAGAACTAATAAATGAGCAATTGTTTGAAGGAAAGATATTACCAAATAGTTTGAAGTAGCAAAACCAAGCACCACCAAAGCAAGAGAGACAAGAATTTGATAAGGGGAAGAAACAAGAAAAAACCCCAATATTATGAATGGAAGCAAAATGCCTAAAGAATAATACAAAGGGAGAGAGAGAGAGAGAGAGAGAGAGAGAGTTACAACCTTAGGTTGGCTTGCTTGCTTGAGTCTTAAAAAATGAGAGGAGAGGCACCTCAATAAATAGAGGTGAGAAGAGGAGTTAGAATGTAACTCCCAACTCAATGAATGCCACCATTCATCTATGTGTGTGCAATGTGTCACCTCTTAAGGAGGTGGCTACAATATTCCTTAATAAAGGAATTAAAAATAAAAATGAGTCATCCTCACACATGTGTGAGAAGAGCAAAAAGGACAAAAGACTTGTAGGGATTCCTTTGGAATTTCCTACAAGTTAATAAATAATTACAATTAAAGAATAACCTTTACCAAGTAAAGATTAATCTTCTAACATTGATGCATCTTCTTGTGGGTTCTCAGAAGCCTTCAGCTTCTTTATAATATGGCAATGTCAAGTTCCTAGTTCTTGATGGCAAAATTCTCTTCAAAATTTGCCTCTTCTTTGTTCTTTGCCACTTGAAATTATTTTTACACTTTTTTGGGTGGTTATTCTTTCTTTGCAGAACTCACATTCTGTATAGATGTTATTTGGTCCACAACATTAGCCTTGATACCTTGTGGGTTCTCTTTCAGTCTTGCATGTCTCTGCTCTCTGCAGTATTATGTTCCTTCAAGAATGCACCTTTATAAACCTTCTTTCTAGCATGATGAATTATTTACATGCTCTAGGTCTTCATGATGATTCTTCTTTAGTTACTATTTTTTGTTAAGCCATAACCTTCCTTGTACTACCATCATTTTCTGCAGAATGGTACTTCTTGCATTCCAGTTACCTAAATTAGCAAATATATACTGTTCTCACTACTTCCCCAAAGGTGCAGTGTGGCTTGTAAGGATTACCTATGAGTTCAACATTCCACAATCATTTCCATATTTGGAATTGAACACTTGGTCATGTTTCTGCACCTGAGATTCCTTCTTTTATTGATTGGCTGTGGGTCTCTAATTTTGACAGTGAAAAAGGCTTAATTTCCACAATTTAAAACTTAATATTATTTTTGCTAGTTTCTATCCCCAAATTCAATTGTATGTACTTGAGTGCTTAAATATAATTTGATGGCAAACATAAGATCGTATAGATACATTATATGATTGAAGACCATCATTCCATTATAAATGTACAATTTAAGACAATAAAAATACCCAGTAGAATTCATTACTATGCTTTTACTTAAGCTAAGTATTGATAATTTGAGACATACAAATCCTTAATTCTGATTACGTTCCTATCCCAAGTTCAAGTTTCCATCTAGGAACTCTCCACTTTACAAATTACCAAACCACATTGAGGGTTTACTCAACTTCCAACTTCAGGCTAGTTCTTTGTAGAATTGTCTCTCATGTGACTTGACCTCTCCATTATTCCACTTCATCAAATAACTTCCTCTGTAATCTAGAGCAAATATTCAAATATCTAATAGTAGACCTTGCTTACACAAAAGAATGGAAGTTAGGCTTCTGAAATTTCTGCAACCACTGCAACCAGCTTTGTTCTCTTTAAGGGCAAGACTGCTCAATCCCAATATTATGGCAGGCTCACTGCTTGCATTTGAGGTCTTTCTGTTATCCTTGCATGAACTCATTCTGTCTACCTCACAGTACATTGGCACACTTGAATATCATCAATCACATATCTTCTTCCTCTTCAGTTTATAATTAATTGTGTCTGCGGATTCTTCTTTGTGCTGTGTCAGCATCTTGGACTGTATTGTCAGGTGTCCACTAGATCGTTTCTTTCTGAAAGTAATTATCCATTACTTACGCTTTCACATTTGACAGTATTAATTTGGCATTCCATTTTATGCCATTTTCCTATATTTTTTTCACTCTAGGTGTGTATCTTCACCATCCTCCAATTGCTTGATATTGTGGTTTCCTTGTCTTAAAAATCACTCGGTATTCTTTGAGTGCAGTCAAAATGGCTAATCATCAATTGTTCAACTAAGCACCAGGTTGGCATTTTCCCCTTCATTTCAAATACACTAGTAGGTGCACAATATCTCTAGGTCCAATATTACAGGAACAGGTCCTAGAAACTCTAATCCATGCCAGAATCAAAATAGAATTTCTTAAATATAAGTGCACATGTTGATGGCACAAGGGAATGCCATAGTTGTTTTGGAGTTTGTACCTAGATGTTAAATGCACAAGATGTCTTAATTTTCTTTTCAACAAAGCATTCTACTGTGTGTTGCTAAGTGCAAATCTTGTTGCAGGCTTGACTGGGTTTACGGCATATGCTGGATTGCACAATGTATGCTCCCCTCAAAAAGGGGAGCAAGTTTTCATCTCTGCAGCCTGTGGAGCTGTTGGACATCTAGCTGGACAATTTGCAAAGCTTCAAGGATGCCATGTTGTGGGCAGTTGTGGAAGCAAGCAAAAGGTTGATACCAAAACTAGTATCTTATTGATTTAATTTTTTTATCTCTTGAAGATAGACAGCTTCTAATAGTTTTTTCCTGAGACTTAGATTTTGAAACAAGTTATTTAGCAGTTTTATTGTACGGGAGACATGAAACAGTGTTGTTGCCATAAGTGAAGATAATAACTGACTCATTAGCTGTTTGCTTGGCATGCATTTTATTTGATACTCAAATTAAGAGCAAAGCTTTGTTATTCTTCTTTAAATGAATAAAGTAGGGCCTTGGATTTTGTATATTCCAATTTAATTCTGATGTCTTCTTACCTTTCAGGTTGAATTGCTAAAAAATAAGCTTGGTTTTGATGATGCTTTCAATTACAAGGAAGAACCTGATTTGAATGCTGCCCTTAAGAGGTGAATGATTCCACAAAATCTCTCCATATGCTTTCATGGCTAGATAATTAGGTACAAAAAATGATGCATTTTAGTAGCTCAGGCATGCTTTGGGAATATTTTGTTGTACCTGTTGTGACCTTTTCACACATTGCCCCATTGCAAATGGGGACCCCCTGTTTTCGCTTTTTGCCTTGGCATCACAACTGCTTATCACCATTTTTTCTTTTACAATGAGGAGTTAAAGTTTTGACGAGTCATCCGAGCCAAGTTGAGAGTTCAAGCCCTAAACAATGCCTAGACATCATGGAAGTGCTCAGAAGGTCTGGAAGACGAGGATCGCCTTTGCTTTGAGTCAATTTTGACACTTCCTATTTTTTAGGGATTTTTGTTTTTTTTGTTTTTTTCATTTTTGGCATTTTTAGACCAATCCGAGACTCCTATTTTTTAGGGATTTTGCTTTTTCTATTTTTAGAAAGTCAACCTAGGGTTTGGGTCTCATAGGTAATGGAGTCAACATCAAGAAAATCAAGCAAAAAGCAAGAAAAATCAAGAAAATCATGAAAAATAAAAAGAAAATCACATGAAATTCATGGCGCCCAAAGGTAGAGATTTAGCATGGCATAAATCTGAAGAAATTCGCCCAAAGGTAAGTCTGAAGAATCTCCAAAAAGTGGAAAAACATGAAGAAAGTCCGCCATGGAAGCTTGGCAAAGAGACTATGAAGTCCGACCTAGCTTTGAATGGAAATGGAAAGGCATCTCCAAAGTCCGCCATACCTTGGTCAAGCTTGATCCAAAGTCCGTCTTGCATCTTGGAAAGAAGTGATGAAGTCCGCCCCACTTGGGAAGTGTCTTGCCAACCTCAAAGTCCACCCAGGCTTGAGAATGAATGGAAAGGCCAGGATGAAGTCTGCCCAAGCTTGAGAATGGATGGCAAACACATAAGGAAGTCCGCCTTGGCCAAGAAGGAAGCACATCCAAGCATAAGCCAAGTCCGCCATGCCAAAAAGGAGTATGGAAAGGAAGTCTTGAAGTCCACCCTACCTTGGCAAGACAAAGATGAAGTCCGCCCAGCCTAAAGGAGGAGAGAAAACTTAAAATTTTGGCTAAGTATGGATGCCTTGAGAGAAAAATTAAAAATTTGGCTAAGTATTGATACCTTGGAAAGGAAGACTCATGAAATTGGCTAAGTATTGGCCCCTTGGAGAATAATGTTAAGAGAATGGCAAGACAAGTGCAAAGTCCGCCTGGAGGTCCAAGACACTCCAAAGTCTGCCCTCAAGCATGATGGAAAATTTCTAAGGCATGAAGTGCCTAGAGGAAAGATGTGAGATGGCAAAGAGGCTTCCAAGTCCGCCCAAAGGACTTGTCTAGCCAACTTGAAAGTCCGCCCCAAGGAAAATGTCCAAGATGATGCAAAGTCCGCTTGGGAAAGAAAAGCTATGTCCAAAGCAGCTCAAAGTCCAACTTACCTCTAGCAAGGAATGTCCAAAGCCTCATAAAGTCCGACCTTGGCATAAAGAGTGGATGGCGAGACCAAAGTGAAGTCCGCCCAAGGAGAAAAAATTCAGAAAATTGACTAAGTGTTGGAAGGAAAACAAGAGGAATAAAGAGGAAAAATAAAGAGGAAGTGAATAAAATCCTTGTCCAAGGATGGAATTTTTCCTACATAGCACAAGCCAAATTCAAAATTGAAGACAAATCCACAAGCAAAGTTCATCTAAAACCTTGGCTAAATGTTGAATGGTCCACATGAAGGTATTACAAAATGAATAGCCAAAATTTGGCTAAGTATGGGAAATTCTTCACAGAGAAAGTTCCCATTTCCTCCATTGTGGCAAAAGCATAGGGGAGTTCCTCTCCAAATTCAAGGCACTTGAAGGAATTTCAGAGCAATCCGGAAAGAAAGACTTAATAACTTCAAGTCTAAACATGTGCTCCAAGGCGAGACTTCCAATACAGGTGAGAAGAAGAAATCAAAGTCTCAAAGCGAATCCAAGATCAAAGCTAGGAAGAAACAAGCACCAAGGACAAAGTCATCGGCAAAGAAAAATATTCTAAGGCAAGCACATGGAACAGGACCAAAGTGACCAATAAGGACATCCAATTTGCTGAAGTGGCGCCTCGACCAATCAAATTGTTCCAAGTCAGCACATCCAGATTCAATGAACCTGACACTCCACCATGCAACAACTTTCTATTTTATTGTTGGTTCATATTTAGCAGAAGGACAAGTGTCCTTGAATGTAATTTTCTTATTGGTTGAGAATGGAGTTAGTTGTGACCAACCCTAATTAGGGTTTTATTTTAATCTTGGCCGTTGATCCTAAATCAATCTTGGCCATTGAATTGTAATCGAAGAGCCTATAAATTGAGCTCGCCCCTCATTTGTAAAGTGTGAAGAAAATGTATGAGATTGTTGTGTGTTGCTACTTTCGATAATAAAATCTCTTATGCATGATTTGCTTTGAATTCCTTTTATTGTCAAGTGGTTTGCAAGGTTGCATAGCTTCTTCAACATTAGATTAGAATTAAAATAGATTTGATTTGAATGTTTGTTAGATGAATGAAAGATTTGATAGTATTCATTGGTGAGACTTAGCTCATACTTTCTTTGAATAGATGATTTTTATTCAATGCGTAAAGTTAGCTTGAGCTTATGATTGTGGATGCTTAATTTCAGTTTGGATCAATATTGTTCGAGACATGAAAACTATAATCATACCCCTTGAAGATTGCACCCACTTTGTGTAGTTGTCCCTGGGAGGCGAAGCAAAGCGTGGTTACTAGTTTCACCTCATCTTTACCGTCTTTTGAATTCTTAGGAATAGATTAGAATTGAAATATTCCGAGCCAAATTTTTTTGTTTTTTCAATTAACAATTTCCAATTACAAACAGTGCACCCGTTAAGGTTAGATGGATAAACCAAAACGTGCAAGAAAGCAACTCTAACCAGAATGGCGCCGATGATGGCAAGCATTGGTCAGAGGGTCTTCTACTCTAAATACAGAAAGGAACTCGACGTCAAGTATGTGCTACCCAATCCAATGCGGAGTGAGGGGCGACCATATGATGGAGTGATTACAGAAAGCAAAGCTTGAAATGAAATGCTGAATACTGAAACTACTCAACACCCAGAATGTGCTTGCTCACCCAGAATGGGAAGTAGCTACCATAGGGCGGAGTTATACTATTTCAAACTAATACTGAAAGCAAGAACGAGTATTACAAATAATGACAAGACAATATTAAGAACACTGGTCAGTACTACTGCCAGTTTACAAAATATAATTATTGCCTGCAATGTCAAGATATCAGATGCTTTTCAAATGGAACATTCAACAATGAATCTGCTACAATCTTTAAGTAAATAACAGTGCCAAAACCAAATCAGATGATGCAGATTTCTGTAGACAGTTTGACAGATCTGCACTTTTCACTTTCTAACCAGCAGCATACAGATTCACTAATTGATTCACAAATCACTCATTCCTTACCCAAATAACCTATTCTTAGATGCAAAACAAAGCTAATGAGAAGGCGCCTAGAATGGATGCAAGAAACAGACCTAAAATGCCAATATTAAATATTGCACGAAATTCAATGCTAGACTAAATGGTACGGCCCAGCAAGAAGTTCGACTTCTTCTCATAAATTCAATACTCCTTTAAAAATTCTAAGAATTGGAGAATATTGGCGCCCTTTACAAACTCAACTATTGATGCAATACCCAGAACTATATTTTTTGTCCTTTTTGAGATATGAATAAAACATGAAATCTGCTGTCACTAAAATGCAACTTTAAAAAAACCTCTAATGTGCAGAATCAGAAACTAAAGGATTACAATGACGTTTACAATGCACAATATTCAATAACTCACAAACTAGACTAAGAATCACCACTTGATGTTGTCTTGCAAACACGAAGCGATGCCCGAGCTAGGAGGCCTTCATTCCTCGAAGCGATTCCAGAGCCAATCCGGCAGCATAACAGTATAGTCGTCCAAAGATGAAGAAATGATGCACCAAGACTCCCCTTTATAATTCTTCCGTTGACTTCGCAAAACCCTAAAATCTGCTTTTAGGTCAAAACCCAATCTCCTCAAGGATGGGCGTACTTTTCCTTCAAAGCTTTAGATTTGACATTTTAATTAAATATCATACTTTGAAATATGCGCCCCTCATAACCTTGCTTTGACTTAGGGAATAATTAAATCATCTCTTAATGAGGGCGCCACCCTCAAGGACCCACTTTTAAAACAACATTAAGTCATTAAGTCTAAGCCAAGGGGTCAACGTTAAAATATAACATTTAAACATGACCCTTTTAATTAAATGACTTAATTTATCCTTCTGAATGTGCCCAGAAGCCAAAACTGAGCAAGACATCTGACCCAACTGAAACTGGAAGTCAACCGAGCTGAACTCAACTGGAAAGCTGCCAAAGATAGAATTTACTAAAAATAGTAAATTCCAAAAAGTGCTCTGAATGCTGAGATGATCATACCACTGCGAAGCTCTCTGAAAACCCAGAAAGAATCCGCCATTGAATCCTCCATCTCTGAGCAATGACCTCCTCAAAATTAGGAAACCCTAATTTTATCTTCCGACTAGCCTTCGGGTTTCCAGAAAAAAGGCCAACGTCACATGAATGATCAGGTTTGAGACGGGGACATTACAGTCCGCCCTCCCCAAGATTGCTTGTCCTCAAGCAATCGCAAACTAGGATGCTGCAATATCTCATCACTTTCCCAAGTTGCATCCTCCATAGGCAGGTTCTTCCACTTTACCAAACATTCTCTGATAGTTCTATTCCTCAAAGAACGTTCTCTGACATCAAGTATCTCCTCTGGAACTAGAACCAACTGTCCCTCTTCATCCAACGGTGGCAACTGTGAAGAAGCAACCACATTGTGTCCAAGTGCCTTCTTGAGGCGAGACACGTGGAAGACGTTATGCACTCTGCTATCTGAAGGTAGCTCTAATTCATAAGCTACTGCCCCAACTTTTCTGATGACCCTAAATGGCCCATAGAAGCGAGGTTTGAGCTTCTCAGCTCCACTCTTCTTGAGAGTAGACTGTCTATAAGGTTGTAAACGGAGATAGACCATATCCCCAACCTCAAAAGAACGCTCTACACGCCTCTGATCAGCATACAACTTCTGCTGATTTTGTGCAATCTGCAAATTATCCTTCAAGGATCTCATTATGTCTTGACTATGCTGCAACAAATCCTTGGCTAATGGTGCTTTGCTGTCACCAAACACCAAATCTGCAAAACTGGGTGCTTCATACCCATAAAGTGCCAAGAAAGGAGACATCTTAATCGACATGTGGAAAGTAGAGTTGTAGCAGTACTCGCCTATATGCAGCCACTTGACCCAAGCTTTCTGTTGTTCTGACACATAATTTCTCAAGTAGCCTTCCAACCACTTGTTCACCACTTCTGTTTGCCCATCTGTTTGGGGATGGTAACTAGTGCTTGGGGTGAGCACAGTACCACTCATTCTGAAGACTTCTTGCCAAAACGTGCTTAGGAATTTGCTGTCCCTATCACTTACAATGTTTTTTGGCAACCCATGTAGCCTAAACACTTCTCGAAAAAACAGATCTGCAACTTGGGCTGCAGAAAAAGTGCTGGTAATGGCGAAGAAATGAGCAAATTTGGTTAATCTGTCAACTACCATGTAAATACAATCCTTCCCTTGAGCCTTGGGCAACCCAGTGATGAAATCCATCGAGATACTTTCCCATTTTTGATTGGGAATAGGAAGTGGTTGCAGCAGCCCGGCTGGTAATGTATGCTCATTTTTGTTTGCTTGACAAACAGGACATTCCTGAATGTAGCGTTGAAGTTCACCTTTCAAACCTTTCCAAGAAAACCTTTCTCGGATCTGCCTATAGGTCTTGAAAAAACCTTGGTGACTAGCAACTGGAATGTCATGGAAAGTCAAAAGAACCTTCTTCTTAAGCTTAGAATCAGCCACCAGAAAGATTCTTCCCTTATACTGGATCAATCCCTCAACCACCTGGTACCTTTCATCATGGAAAGTACCTTCCAGAATGCTGGTTGCAAACTGATTTTTGGCATAATCAGCAAGCAACATGTCTCTCCAATCTGCAGTAAGCTCACATAATGAGCTAAGATGAGGCCTTCTGGAGAGAGCATCGGCCACGACATTATTTTTCCCTTTGACATATTCAATGTCAAAGTCGTAAGCTTGAAGCTTACTCACCCATTTCTGTTGCCTCTCATTTAGGTCTTTCTGGTGCATGAAATGCTTGAGGCTATTGTGGTCCGTCTTAACCACGAACTTGTTTCCCACCAAGTACTGCCTGAACTTGGCTAATGCATGCATAATGGCAAGCATTTCTTTATCATAGATTGAGTATGTCCTTTCAACACCCCGTAATTTTCTGCTCTCAAACACGATAGGGTGTTTGTCTTGCATCAGGACAGCCCCCACTCCTTCACCTGATGCATCACATTGCAGCTCGAATGGCTTGGAGAAATCCGGAATAGCCAAGACTGGACACAAGCTCATGATCTTCTTGAATTTATCAAAAACAATTTGAGCCTTTTCTGACCAAGCAAAGGCTCCCTTTTTGGTGAGATCAGTAAGGGGAGCAGCATTCTGTGAATACCCCTTAACGAATCTCCGATAAAAACCACAAAGACCCAAAAACCTTTCAACTGAGTCAAACTCTCAGGAGGTGGCCAATCAACTACTGCTTTGATTTTTTCCGGATCCACCTTCACTCCCTCAGCACTGATTATGTGGCCAAGGTACAGTAACTCCACCATTCCAAATTCACATTTGGAAGCTTTTGCAAATAAGCTCTCAGATTCCATGATACTAAGCACTTCCTCCAAGTGCTTGAGGTGATCCTCCCAAGTCTTGCTGTAGATCAGAATATCATCAAAAAATATCAGCACAAACCTTCGTAACTGATTCTGAAAGACACGGTTCATGCAAGACTGAAAGGTAGCCGGAGCGTTAGTCAACCCAAATGGCATGACTAAGAATTCAAAATGGCCATAGTGACATCTGAAAGCTGTCTTTTCCACATCTGATCCCCTCATTCGTATCTGATGGTAACCCGACCTCAGATCAATCTTCGAAAAGAACTTAGCCCCATGTAGCTCATCAATGAGCTCATCTATTCTGGGAATGGGGTATCTATTCTTGATGGTGCTTTGGTTCAAAGCACGATAGTCCACGCACATGCGCATGGTACCATCCTTCTTTTTCACAAGAACCACTGCAGATGCAAAGGGGCTCTTGCTTGGGCGTATGAAACCCATCTCCAAAAGTTCTCGGATATTCTTCTCGATCTCATCCTTTTGCCTCTTCGGATACCGATATGGAGTTGTGATCACCGGTTTAGCTCCTTCCTTGAGCTCTATGATGTGTTCTGAACCTCGATCAGGAGGAGGTCCAGGAGGTAAATCAGCAAACACTTTACTCTTCTTGGTGAGTAAAGACTGAATATCTGGAGGATGCTCTATTTTCGTTTCAGCTGGACTAGCTGGAAGAATCATGCACTCCGCAGCCCACTCCACTTGATCATGACGTATCAACTTCGCCATCCTCTTGAATGACACAATCCGAGGGCCACCATTTGACATTCCTCTCAACACCACCTTCTTTCCATCGGATTGAAACTTCAACTCCATAGTTTGCAGATTTAGAGAGATCTCTCCAAGAGATCGCAGCCATTGAATGCCAAGGACAGCATCCGTATCTCCAATATTGACCACGTAGAAGTCATCCTTGACTTCGTAATTGCCCAATTGCATTGACATGTTTGGAATCCTCTTGGTGCATGAGATGTGAAACCCATCCGCAACCATAACTCTGAACCCTTCAAAGTCTTCTGTTTGCAATCCTTTCTTTGCCACCACAACTTCGTCTATGAAGTTATGTGTTGCTCCAGTGTCAATTAAAGCAACAATACGCTGCCCTTTGATCATCCCACGAACTTTAAAAGACTCATTCTTTTGGAAGCTCGAAAGTTGAGCCAATGTACCACCACTTTCTTTTTCACCTTCAGACTCTTCTGGAGTTTTTTCTTCATCGCTGTCCTCAAAATCAGCTTGCTGATCAGAAAAATCAGAATTGCTTTCATCAGCTGTATAGAACTCAATTTGATGGATTTTAGCACCCTTTGGGCACACATGATCTTGGGACCATTTTTCCCAACAACGGAAACATAACCCCTTCCTTCGGAGTTCATTGATAGTCTCTGGATCCAATCTTGAGCCATGAGGTTTCTGTGGTTTAAACTCCTTATGGTGAGGCTTTTGATGAAACCTTTTCCCTCTATCCCCTTTGTGAAAGGCTGGTTTGGAATGGAACTTTGCTTTGGGAGCAGCCCACTCCATGTTTCTAGCTTTTTTCATTGCTTCTTGTAAGGACGGTGGATCAAAAGCTTTGATCCAACCCTTGAGTGGCTCCATCAATCCTTCAGTGAATAGGATCACTAATCTTCTCTCTGTGATTCCAGTGACCATAACTGAAAGTCTTTGAAACTCAGCTATGTAGGCATCAACAGTGCCATACTGTCTCAACTGTGCCAACTCCCTAAAATGCACTTCTGGGTCCTTCTTCTCGAACCTCTCAATGAGTCTATTGGTGAACTCATCGTAGCTAGTGATAGACCCATGACCTAAGGTGACTAGGCCATGGTACCACCACTCATGCGCCACCCCATCTAGGTGTAGCGTAGCGAATCTAATCGCTTCTTCTTCAGCCATTGGCCTAAGAGCCAAATAGTTGTCTAGTTTTTGTAACCAAGCTCGAGCAGAATTATTATCGCTTCCATCAAAATGGGCAAGCGTAACCTTGTTGAGAGCTTGATTCCAGTCTCCTTGTGCTGGGGTTCTTCTTTGATCATAATTTCTCCCTTGGCCTCTATCCTTCCTTCTATACTCCATGTAATCATTGAAGGACATGTCAAGTTTGACCTCATCAGGAAGGGTGTCATACTCCGTACGGCCTATCCTCACCCTCTCCAAAGATGAAACATTTTCTTCGGGGTCAGGCTGTGGGTTAGCTGGTGCCAAAAACGTGGGTTTGAATGGTCTAGCAGAAATGTAAGTGTTGCTCCCTGAAGGCTGGGCAACATGACCATTGTGCTGGTTGGAAGCACTGTGCTCCCCGGCATGCCCTGTATTGTTTTGTGGAGTATTGGGACCCAATCTCCCCAACATGAGAGAAAACATATCCAACAAAGCATCCATCTTCTTATCGAGTCCTTGACCTAGATTGGCTGAATTGTCTATACCTTTCCCACTGTCACCTCTGTTTCCAGAACTTCTCTCATTATCCCCCATTTCTGTTTCTTGTGAAGGCTCCCAATTAGCCCTCAAAATCTTTGAAGCTGTTTGACCTTCTGGGGCTTGATACAACTGTGTCTGAACTGTGTCTCTCTTGTATACTCTTGCCAAATACCTCTGTTCTCTATCACTCATAGAAAGCTGATTTCACAGGATGGCAGGATACGTGGCTCTGATACCACTGAAATATTCCGAGCCAATTTTTTTTGTTTTTTCAATTAACAATTTCCAATTACAAACAGTGCACCCGTTAAGGTTAGATGGATAAACCAAAACGTGCAAGAAAGCAACTCTAACCAGAATGGCACCGATGATGGCGAGCATTGGTCAGAGGGTCTTCTACTCTAAATACAGAAAGGAACTCGATGTCAAGTATGTGCTACCCAATCCAATGCGGAGTGAGGGGCGACCATATGACGGAGTGATTACAGAAAGCAAAGCTTGAAATGAAATGCTGAATACTGAAACTACTCAACACCCAGAATGTGCTTGCTCACCCAGAATGGGAAGTAGCTACCATAGGGCGGAGTTATACTATTTCAAACTAATACTGAAAGCAAGAACGAGTATTACAAATAATGACAAGGCAATATTAAGAACATTGGTTAGTACTACTACCAGTTTACAAAATATAATTATTGCCTGCAATGTCAAGATATCAAATGCTTTTCAAATGGAACATTCAACAATGAATCTGCTACAATCTTTAAGTAAATAACAGTGCCAAAACCAAATCAGATGATGCAGATTTTTGTAGACAGTTTGACAGATCTGCACTTTTCACTTTCTAACCAGCAGCATACAGATTCACTAATTGATTCACAAATCACTCATTCCTTACCCAAATAACCTATTCTTAGATGCAAAACAAAGCTAATGAGAAGGCGCCTAGAATGGATGCAAGAAACAGACCTAAAATGCCAATATTAAATATTGCACGAAATTCAATGCTAGACTAAATGGTACGGCCCAGCAAGAAGTTCGACTTCTTCTCATAAATTCAATACTCCTTTAAAAATTCTAAGAATTGGAGAATATTGGCGCCCTTTACAAACTCAACTATTGATGCAATACCCAGAACTATATTTTTTTGTCCTTTTTGAGATATGAATAAAACATGAAATCTGCTATCACTAAAATGCAACTTTAAAAAAACCTCTAATGTGCAGAATCAGAAACTAAAGGATTACAATGACGTTTACAATGCACAATATTCAATAACTCACAAACTAGACTAAGAATCACCACTTGATGTTGTCTTGCAAACACGAAGCGATGCCCGAGCTAGGAGGCCTTCATTCCTCGAAGCGATTCCAGAGCCAATCCGGCAGCATAACAGTATAGTCGTCCAAAGATGAAGAAATGATGCACCAAGACTCCCCTTTATAATTCTTCCGTTGACTTCGCAAAACCCTAAAATCTGCTTTTAGGTCAAAACCCAATCTCCTCAAGGATGGGCGTACTTTTCCTTCAAAGCTTTAGATTTGACATTTTAATTAAATATCATACTTTGAAATATGCGCCCCTCATAACCTTGCTTTGACTTAGGGAATAATTAAATCATCTCTTAATGAGGGCGCCACCCTCAAGGACCCACTTTTAAAACAACATTAAGTCATTAAGTCTAAGCCAAGGGGTCAACGTTAAAATATAACATTTAAACATGACCCTTTTAATTAAATGACTTAATTTATCCTTCTGAATGTGCCCAGAAGCCAAAACTGAGCAAGACATCTGACCCAACTGAAACTGGAAGTCAACCGAGCTGAACTCAACTGGAAAGCTGCCAAAGATAGAATTTACTAAAAATAGTAAATTCCAAAAAGTGCTCTGAATGCTGAGATGATCATACCACTGCGAAGCTCTCTGAAAACCCAGAAAGAATCCGCCATTGAATCCTCCATCTCTGAGCAATGACCTCCTCAAAATTAGGAAACCCTAATTTTATCTTCCGACTAGCCTTCGAGTTTCCAGAAAAAAGGCCAACTGTCACATGAATGATCAGGTTTGAGACGGGGACATTACAAGAATCTCTAAACCCTTACCCTTTTTGCACTTTTAAAAAAAAAATCTCAAACTGAAAATCCCAAAAGGAGAAGCATTTAATGATAAATCCGTCTAAGTCCTAACTTGTGAATTGAACAAGCCTAGTGTAAGTCCCTTTGTGTATTACCAGCATATCACAACGCCCATTGAGCTCATCCACACGTCAAGACTTGACAAAAGAAACCTTGGAATCGCCATATGATCTTCTTGCAATCTTAGCATACACGGTGGTTTTTCAAGAGAGGATAGAGTGTCTTTGGACATTTTAATTTGTGTGTTCGATGGATGATAAAACGTACACCAACAGTACCCAAAATAAATTTTTGCTTCAATAAGGTATTTTGATCAAAATGGTCTAAATCATGTAAAATTGTTGTCAAAAGCCAATTTTAGGTCAAACAAAACATGGGATTTTTGTGGGTTTATTGTTAATAGGATACTTGCAAATTTCTGAAAATTTGAAAATTAGGGTTCCAAACCCCTACTTTTAGGAAAACCCTAAAAAATAGGATCTTCCCAGAAATGACTAAAAATGATTTTGATAAGTTTATTTCACTTCACGATCACATTGGTCAAGTTAGAATCACGAGAAATTCAAGTCTTCTCTGGTGGGATTGTTTCACTTTTTCAGGAGAAAAGCTAGGACCTTTGAGGCCATTAAGGCCATTAATGGCAGATGGACGGTACTAGGTATCGAAATCTAAGCCTCAAAAGCTTCAAGGAAGAATCCATGGCGAAAGATGCTTGAAAAGATGCTTCACGACAGAGGGGATTTTCAAAAGATGAAAATTGCTAAAACTATTCTAAGTCTAGAAGATGCACGCCTTACTACAAGAAAGATGCTACGTAGTCAATGCCTTGGTGAATTTTTCAAGCATCTGTGCATGCAACATGGTGAAAGCAATTGCTACAGTGAACGTGTTCGCGTCGTCAACAACGGTGATCAAACCAGTCAAGTTACACGGTGAATGCGAAGCGCGAAGAGGTGAGAACCTTCAAGAAAGTGAAGCTGTAGCCAAAAGCACCCCTGTTGGCCAGGGGAGCCCATAGATCAAAGGGGCCAACTGCAGTTGTTATTGATTAAGAAACTGGTCATCTTCTAAATTTTGCTGGCTTTCCAACGCATCATTAAGCGAATTCACCTGATTCATCAATCACCGACAAATGAAGGCGGAGATAGAAGATGTTGAGAACGAAAGTCATCAAAGATGATAGTCAAACAAGGGAAAAAGCGCCCCTGTAGCTCAGGGGCGCCCAAGAATAAGACTATCCATATGTCAGTTTTTGAGTAGCTTATCTCCAAGTGATCTCCTCGACATCAGCTCAGCTTTGCAAAGAACCTATTTGCCAGCCCACGAGACATATCAAATGACGACAACTGTTGATCATTCAAGCATGCGAAAGAGAGGATGAATCAGTAGACATCTAGGCAAAAGCACCCCTGTTGGCTAGGGGCGCCCATCATTTTGGGCAACCAAATGAACTTTTCAGCAACTGTTTTCTCCAAGGCATCTGCTCAGCATCCTTTCAGCTTCACGATCAATCTAGTTGCAAGCTCACAGGACTTTTCAAGCAATCACAAGCAAAGATCAAGCATAAAATGCTGGAGGTGAAGGAAAACTGAAGGACATGAAGAATTGGCTAAGTGTTGAAGAAAATGCACCTTTCTAGAAATAGGCGCCCAACTTTTTGGGTAGTCAGATTTAGTCTTCAGGCTTCGTAACTTCCAGGAAGTCCTCCGTTTTGATCAATCTCCACAATGACACCGTCAACAGATTGGAGGTGCACACCTAAGGATGTAGAGTGCACCTAAACAAGGTAGAGTCAAAGTAGAACATCAAGGGTTCACTTGGTAAAGGAAACCATGTTTCAAAAGTGCTATTTAAAGTGCCTTAGTAAAGAGTACACCTTGACAAAGGAAAGTTAGTTTTAAAACCAAGTTGAATTCATGTTTATAGAAATGTGCTTGAGCATAGAGTGCATGCCTCACAAAGGATGGAATTCATCAACTTCAAAGGACATTTCATAGGTGCATTCCTTATCAAATGAGGATTTGGTTTCAAATTTAGGTCAAAATGCCATTATTAGGTGCACACTTGGAGCTGAAGTGTGCACCACACAAAGAAAATAATGTTGTTCTTGAAATCAAGTTCAACATAGGTATGTGTCTGGTCATGGGAGAAAATTCCCATTGAGGCATGCATGTGCATATACAAAGATTTGTGCAAAGGCTAAATTTAGCTTGGGTTGTGGAGTGCACACCTATCATAATATGGAAGTCGATTCACTTTAAGGAGATCAATTATGATATAGAGGGAGGCACACTTATCCATCTCAAGTAATTGAATTAGCAAATATCAATAGAATAAATATAGGTGCCTAAGTTCAAAAATAGCTGATCAATATGCAACTATAAATAAATCAAAGGTGATGCCTACCCAAGGAGTTGCAACTTTTCAAAACTAGAGGTTGAAGTTGTAACTAGTGTTACAAAAAATTCTTGTTTTGAAGATGAGACATCCTCCAATGTGAAGACATGGGTGAGACATCTTGTGGAGCATGTCCAACGGATTTTTGGCTGTCCCTAAAATGATTTAGAGACACTTGCATAATTCTCTATCATCCTTGGGATGGTCAAGAGTCCTACCCAACAATCCACATCCTAATATGCAAGTGGGCCCTTGCAACACTCCACATCCCTAGAAAACTATAAATATGATAGTCCCCCCTTAGTTGAAAGCACAATCAATATTTTGTCATTTTCATTGAGCTTGAGCTTGACCTTAATGAAGAGGAAGAGAGGAGTGTCCATCCACTTAAATATTCTTTGTCAATTGTCATTCATCAAGGTAAGAGTGTAAGAATTAAATATGTTCAAGATTGCCATATTCAATCCAAAAAATGTAAATCTTAATGAATAAATTGTATAGCTATATTTTTTTTGGTTTAATTTTAAGATTTTTATTTACTGTTTTTTTTAAAGCGTCAAATTTTCAATTCAAATTATTAATTTTTATTTTTAATTTATAAAGGATAAACATTATTTGTAGTGTTTTTAAAATTATAAATGCTGATTTTAGGGTTCTGATTTTTTAAAAGTTTACTTGCATAATGATAAACTAGATAGTTGATTTTTATTTTTTTTTGGTGACTCGGGAGTATTCCTGCGACCCAGCCCAAGCACCCAACCTGCCTTGCCTTGGTCTTACTTTTTGCCAAGTTGGGGATGGGAGAGGCGAGCTGGGGCGAGACTAATCCCATGGGGATGCACACAAACACCCACAAGCTAGATAGCTGATTTAACTTCAATGTATAATTTGCTTCTTTAGTTCTTACTAAAAAAAATTAGAAGTAAAATTATCTTTAGTTCTTACTATTTAAATTTTCTATTTTTAATTTATAAATATTTCAACTTCTTAGTTTGACTTTACTTTTGTTACTCAAATAGCCAAATAAGGATTGCATCTTTTATGCATCTTCTACTTTTACACTTTGTGTACCTTGGGATAAGAAAAAGAAAATGAAAATCCTTGTTTTAAGAATTAGTTAATTACTATTTAATAATATTTTCATTTGAGCAATGGGCCAATCAATGATCAAACAAAATAACTCAAGGTTGAAGGAAGAAGGATTGCAAATTTTGTGTATCTTTTGCTTCTGCACTTTGTTTGATCTAAAGTAAGAAAAAAAAGGAGAATCCTTGTGTCTTGAGCAAGAGAGTTAAACCATAAATTTTGTTTCTTGTAGTGTATTTTGAGTTCTTATAGCATAAGCAATGACAAGAAGGCTTGGAATCCAAAACTTGAATTGCAAATTGAGAATATAGATGAATAGGGCACTAGGAAGCTAGTTCAATTGGGAGTGCTTCCTATTTTAGTTTCCCAAGGAAGCATTTTCCAAGGGTCTCTTCGATAAGAAGGTCCATTCAAAACAATTTGCTACCAAGATGCAAACAAGCAAATCTAGTAGTTCAAAGGGGACTTGGCTACGAAAATACTATCTTTGTCCCCTTGAATTCTAGGGAAGCATTTCTAGATTTCATGCATATTTCCTTTACATCCATGGCAAAGGTGTTGGGGTATGGGATATTTTGACATTGAAACAAATTACAGAGATACAAAGTTTGTATGGTGGTAGTGACAAGCATGACACACCACTTGCTAGCTACTACTATGAGATAGAGGGCTGCTGACACTTCTTGAGAGCCACAAGTTACTCTTTTTTCATCTAGTGCATTAGAGCCTAAGGGAAAACATAGGCGACAAGTTCATCTCCCAAGCTGGTGCCAAAGTTGTTTAATGTATAGATGAGAGATGAAGTAGATGATGCCCTTGGTAAATTCTTCTTTGGTAATTGCATTCCATTCCATATTGCTCATTGTCTT
This sequence comes from Sequoia sempervirens, assembly GCA_007258455.2. Taxonomy (NCBI): domain Eukaryota; kingdom Viridiplantae; phylum Streptophyta; class Pinopsida; order Cupressales; family Cupressaceae; genus Sequoia; species Sequoia sempervirens. The sequence goes on from VDFB02273413.1 coordinate 116,500, forward strand.
TATTTTAAGGAGGTTGTCACTATAAGAGAAAGGCTATACAATGAATCACTAGGAGAGATGAAATTGAGGAATACTATCTTGGATAAGAACTATTCCAAGATAAACATTCTTATGGAGAAAATGAAGGCCACATGAGTCACAAGGATGTAGCATTATCATAGATGGGTGGATGGACATTAGACATCATCCATTCATCAATATCATGGTGACATGTACAGAGGGCCCTTACTTCTTTAGGGTTGTTGACTGTTTGGAACACCACAGGGATGTAGATTTTTAGTTTCACATCCTTGAAGATAGCATTGAGGAGGTTGGTCCTGAGAATGTGGTGCAAGTCATAACATATGTGGCCTATGTGTATAGGGAAGTGAGGAATTTGGTTGTTGGCTGCAAAGATATAAATTGGATCCCTTGTTACATGCATGTCATGAAATTACATTCAAGGACATGGGGAAATTGATTGGATCAAATAGGTAATACTTGATGCGAGAGACGTGCAAATTTTAACTTGCAATCACAACATGTCACATGCACTATTTCGGGCCTTTTACAAGAACAAAATTCTTGAACTTGTTGAGACTAGATAAGCCTCATATTTTGTTCTCTTGAAGAGGGCAATTAATTGCAAGAGCCCTTGTAACTAATGGTCATGAAATAGGAGTAGAATTGATGGGTGGAGTTCAAGTTAGAGTAGAGGAAGAGGATTGAAAGAAGTGGTGTACAGAAACGCTTTTTGGATTGATGCTAAATAATTTGTCTTTATCATATATCTAGTTTTCACTTTAATAAGAAATGGGGTCTTTAATCTTCTAAACTCTAGGGAGGTGTATGGGATGGTTGATAGTATGCTTCGCCCAATGACGGTCATTGTACAAAAGAAATTTTCCACTTTGACTTCATTTGTTGTATGAAGAGCAACAAAATTACCTCTAGGAGAGTGGAGAACATTTTAGTCATACAGAGTGCCTTGCATCTAATTGACCACAACATGCTTATGTACAAGGAGATTCCAACAACACGGTGGGATGTAGACCTAGAGCAATCGTCATAGATTGATGTGGATCAAGCACAAGTAGGGTTGGTTGGTGTCCATCTGGAGGTACTTCAACTTAGATGGGTCTGATAGTTCCAACAATGAGGATTTTTCCATGATGTTTTGGGAGGATTAACATGATTAGACCACTGAAGAATTGGCCCATTGCACTTCAACATAATCATCACATTGAATATTATAAGATATTGTTATTCAACATTTTTGAATGCACTGCATTTAGTGGTTTATAGTTTAAATTTACATAAAAGATTTCAACAAATTGCTATTTCTTAATACTTTTTTATAACTACTTTTTCAAGTACTATATTATATTTTCACTACCATCCCCTCGTTGTCCCCAAATTTGGGTCCATAGTCCCACATTCCCCCATTTCGAAACTCCATGGAACATAGGTTGCAATTGCCATTTGGTAAAGAGACCACATGCCCCATATGACCTTTGCTCGAATTGTTTTAGAAGTAGAATTGCTACCTTTGATGAACTTGAGTCTTGTATTATCTTTGATCCATTTCAAATAAAAAGGAGACATGGATTGCTTAGGCTATCTAAAGCTGTATCATAGTACCTTCTTACTTACATTTGGGTGTCCTTATTTGCATTGTCATCTGAATTCATATGGGCATTATTTGGGGCAAAAACAAGGTGAAAACCAATTTAGTGTATGAGATCTCCTTTGTGGAATCTTAAAAGCAGTATACTTCCCATTTATTTAACATACTGTCCAAATTTTATATCCCTAGGTTTTAATCTTATGATCAAGCACGGGGGTAAATCAAATCTTACCAATCCTCCTTCACCTAGAGTATGTGCATATGTCTATGTATGTATTTATCAAAAAGAATTTCATGACCAACATCCAAGCTTATAATAGATAGATTATATCATGCAGTGTGTAGAGGCTTGGCAAGTCTCCTCAAGGACTATTGGATTTGAGTCCAAGTTAGGCCTAACAAATTTATTGCTAAGACTCACACTCTAGGTATAGTTTGCCCAAACAAATAGAAAAACAGCTTAAAATATTAAATAAATAACTAAGTTGCTTGTTCGGGTACGGGACTGAGCACGGGTATGGGATATGGGTACGCTGGTACGGCGATTTTATTTTTCTTGAAATACGGTACGTTTGGGTACGACTGTATATATATACAATTAAAAAATATATAAAATTGTAAATACATTTGATAGTATGAACTATGAGTCTACAATACTTCATCAATCATCAATCATCATTAAATCTAAAATCATTGATCAATGCTAGTGATAAACTACAAGCCTATAAAGATAAATCATAAATGCCAATGGATAGTTCAAAATTCCAATACATGTCATACTCATATATTAATAATAAATATCATATATGTCTCTCTAGTCATGATTCAAATGAAGATCATTACAATTATTCATCAATCATCAAAAGGTTCTAGATCATCATCATTTGGTTCGACATTATTTGAACCACAAGCAAATGCATTGCCAGTGCCACTTGTAGTAGCTGCATCATGTGAAAGAGTCTCAGCATCATCATCATCATCATCTATAGTGACTCTAGCAAGCTCTGCAATAGATGCATCCAAGTTGGCACACTCAGGGGCTATGTCCCAATTCTTCATTGAACTATCCTTGTACTCATCTTGCTTATGTGATAGAAGACGCAAGTTGGAATGGACATAAACCAAGTCTTCTGCTTTTTTTGCAGCCAACTGGTTACGCTTCACTGAGTGGATATAGGAGTATGTACTCCAATTTCATTCAGCCGAAGAAGAACTTGCAACCTGTTGAAATTGGAGAGAAAACCAAAATAACTTAGAAATAAAAAATGCAAAATAAATTAAAGAATGGTAAGTAGTAGTACTAAACTTAAAGTCTACAATACAAATGTTAAATAAAAAAATTTAAAAAATAAAAATTACTTGTGATAGAATCTTGATTGCAAGAGGTTGGAGGAACATAAAATCTTGCCCATGGAGGTACCACCATGTATGAGCATCTACTGTGTATTGGTCTTGAATAGCACAAAGACTATGATTCCGTCCTGAGATGAACAAGCCAAACTCTTTCCTAACATTTTCCACCACTTCTGGATCTACGAAGAGTCTTTTGAATGCTCGCTTGTACCCATTAGCAACTTCACTATCTCTATATGGTGGAGTTCTACCTGGCAAAGCAAGTATCTGTGAACTATAGTATTTGGGAGATAATGCATATGCAAGGAGATGCAATGGTGTGTTCATCTTGTCCCAACGGCGGTGAATGATTTTTTCAACTCTATGAAAAAATGTTTCTTGGGGGTCATTCTCTTTTTCTGCTATTATCACCTTTATTTTTTCTATCATGGAGTCAATACCATCATAGATTTCCCCCAAACATGGTTGATCTGTATCAGCAAACTTGATCATACTCATGATAGGCTCGGTGAATCTCAACACATAGGCCACACAATCCCACCAAATGTCATCTAGGATCAATGACTTGACCTTTTGGGCCCTCTCTAAATTTGATGTTTTCCAAATACTCCATTGTTTGCTAATAACCATGGCACCCAATGCCTCTCGCACCTTCACAAGTCGTCTCAAAACGATTGTGTGTGATGCAAATCGGGTCTCAGCAACCTAGGATCATGTAAAACATAAGTTAATAATAATAACACATTAAAATATAAATCCATAAAATAAAAAAATAAATTACATAATTGATAATTAAATTAAATTTACCTTCAACAATTCCAATCTCGAGAAAGTCCTGAAGATGCTTTGTGACATATGGTGGTTTGTCACAAACATTTAGATCTCCTTAGCCTCTTGGTATATATCTTTCACCCATTCTATTTGAGTGCCAATTGCTTGCAATACCAAGTTAAGGGAGTGTACAGTTGTAATGTCCCCATTTTAGCCCTACGCTCTTCAATTGAATTTAGCCTATTTCCTGAAATCCGTAGGCTAAGCTGAAGCATAAAATTAGGGTTTCCTCTTTTAGATGCTTTTTCGAGGGTTTGCATGTAAAAGGTTTATGGGTTTTTCTGGGTTTTTAGAGACCTCCAGGGTGATGTGACATGCATCTAATTCTGACATCCTTTCTGGGCACTTACTATTTATAGTAAGTCATGATGGCTGCCCGGTTTGTGCTCAAATGATATTTGGGAACACTTACTATTTTTAGTAAGTTTTGATTACTGCTCAGTTGGCGTACAAATGAGGTTTTGCAAACTTACTATTTATAGCAGTTTGCTATTTTTGGTAAGTCTATCTTTGGGCAGTATTATTCTAGCAGCAACTCAATCAGTTGCAGTTCAATTTGGTTGGTTAGTTTGGCTTTCTGATGGTTTTGAAGTTAACTTACTATTTTTGGCATTTGCTATTTTTAGTAAGTTCATTTTTGGCAGAATCATCATCATCAACTTGGTTCAGTTTGGCATTTGTCAGTTTGCTATTTTTAGCAATTCATTAGTTGCAACTTGGGCATTGTATTTGGTTATTTCCTTGGACTGAGTTTCAGACTTAGTCAATTTTCATGTCTTGAAGTTGTACCCCACGCCTAGGCTTGATGACTTCAAGTTGTTTTAAAGAAGGGGACAATTAAGGGGTCAAGTGAGCATTTAATTATTTAATAAATGCTTTATTGTTGCAATATGGAAATGGATGCCTAAAGGGGAAGTTGAATGATATTTTAATATTTCAAAAAGTGAAATGCTTAAAGTGGCGTCCCTTTTGGATGTAACGACCTAATCCTTGAGTAAATTAAAATTTTCCAAATCTCACTTTATACATGTAAAGGTAACAAGTAATTAAGACAATACAATAAAAAATTTCCTTTCTTTATTGATGAATACGTACAAGTTACAATATGTTTCCATATGAATTTCATTTCCATTGCAAACATAAATCAGAGTTCAAAAGTAATACAGTTACATACATAGCTCGTAAGCTTTTGCACAAATAGAAGTAAGAAGGTCCAGGAGTCCGTCCTTTCAAATCTTGGTACATCAGCCGCTTGCTGTGGAGGAGAAACATCACTCGGGCGCTTTTCCGCCAACCGCGGACTTATAATGCGGTCCCCCGCACACCTATCATTAGATAGATGGCCCTCCCTTCGAAGAAGAGATTGGTAGGGTATCCTTTAACGATTACCAACTGAGCATAGTGCTGTGTTCTACACAACTAGAACCTTGCTATTTCACAATCGCGAACTAGTACTCGGATCACAATGAACTAACAGTGTAGTCTCAACATTCTCACACCTAAGTGGATGTCGTACCTTTCACTACTTTGGCCAAAGTATTCTCATTCAGTATTTCGAATGAAGGTCATCTATCATAAACACTACTCAAGGCCAATTTGACTTGAGGCTTCCTTACTCTATGCATAGGTTTTTCCCTTCAATGGGTGAATCCGTCACCCCAGACATCCTACAACCATACTATCCTACTTGGAATGAATAGCATAACATGTAAACTAAAAATCCTTCTCCTATACCGGAAACTAAAATTCCTAGGAGTTACACAAGCTTCATCGAGTTAACCTATTAACTAAAGCTGTGGATTGTTTATGTTTTCATGATGCATTCAAAATCATCCTAGTACTTAGTATCTATTTCAGTCATATTCTCCTCATATGGAGATCATACAAAACCACATATTCAAGCAAATGCATATTCAAATTCCTTAAAAGCATAATGCATATTATGCTAAGCTAACCTTAAGCCCTTAAAACAATTGATTCCCTTCTTTTAACCCCATTTTCTATAAAAACTCCTTTTAATCTATCAATAAACTATATTGACTTGCTCAAGCATTTACCTTTAAATGTATTGATATTCCTTATTCTTTTACCCTTCATTTATACCAAAATCCCTTAAGCATTTATCCCTTACAAGCTTATCAAAACAATATTTGATTGCTAAGAACAATTTACTTATATCATACCAATTGCAACCAGCAACTTAAGAATAAAAAAGATCATTTAAGCAAGAATTCCAAATTAGATAACATGCCTGAAAAATTGAGCTTCTTTCCAACACAGTTCTGGCAGCAGCTTTCCAATGAAAATGGCAGATTGTAGTTTTCCTCTTTCAAATGTAGAAACTCTTTTCCAAAACACACTCCCTAATTTAAACTTCTCGACTGGAAAATTGCTATTCCCTTCTCCCTAATGATAATTTAACACAGTCCAAAAATTGTAGTTGAAACAGACTCTAATTCTCTCACTATAAAGATTATGATGCAAAGCAGCATTATCAACTCACAACAGTAGTTCAGAACTTAATATGAGAACTCTCCAATACGTCCAAGATGAATTGCAAAAGGATGCCTTTCGAATGGAGAGCAGGGGAGTATTTATAAGCCGTATAAGCAACATAATCCTCAATATTGGGCATGTAAAATGACAACCAGACATGCTTACTCAGTCAAAACGTCACATGGCATGTATATAAACCCTAAGTCATGTTCTAAAAGAGTGATTCGACCATATTGAGCCAGCAATTGAAGAATTCTTCAACTGATATCATCAAAAACGCCACCTACAGGTAGTACGTTTTTGCCAGTCGCATGAAATTAGACGATTCTCTTTGTTGCATTTTAGGTCAAGGTTCTACTTGCTACAGCACTGAAATCCGTTGCCATTTCCCCTTCTTTCAAGTTTGAAATCTTCTTCCTGCGTTTTTGCTGCGCATAGTTTCTTCATTTTCACGGGAAAGTTCAAGTTTGTATTTTGTTTAATTTTTCCAATAGTTTGTATTTCAAAAATTTCCTCTTAAGTAGAATTCGACCTTTTGCAATATATCATTAAAACTTTAGCGGCTACTTTTCAAATACCTCCTTCCTTCATATATTGCGTTCATTATCTTTTATAAAATAAAGTCCAATGTTTATTCATTTAAACATTTGCAAATATTTTCTTTTATTTAAATTTTAATATTATAAATTTACATATTTTATATATATGTATTTTACTAAATATTAATATATCTATATATATAAACGTGTATATATATATATATATATTAATTTTAGTATTAACACATACTTTATAAAATATATAAATATATAAGTATTTACACATTCCTTATGTATTTATGTATATATTAATAATCACATTATTAATATATATATTTATACATAAATAAATATGTAAATCTCCTAGACAATAATATTTGAAATATTATCTATATCAAAGATACTAGGTGGGATGTGTACGTATAAACATGCGTATTTCCATATATACTTTTTGTGTATACGTATGTATGCATATGTACATGTCGACACATACGTACGAGCATATCCATCTGCTTAACGTATGTACATATCGATATGTCTATACATTTAGATACGTGTACACAATGTATACATGTGTATACGTACCCACTCGACCTTTAACACATATCAATTACATCGTTCACCACACAAAGGTCAAAGCACAGTAAGTCAGACAAACAAGTAATTATCACTTGCAAAGCACAAGGAAGTAAACATAACTCCTAAAGCCTAAGGATGACTTATCTAGACCAACATAACTGACTTGGTTTCTCAGAACCTATACTGACGTGTGTGTATGCTCATTTGGTACTCGTTACTACTTACCCGACCAAGCTCCTCCCCGAGTGATATTTCTCCTCTGCCTGGAGGATTGGTCCTCTTACCTGCACACCGTGACACGACAATGGGAGTCATATGCTCAAAACGAAGCAGAATACATGAAACATTTCAAAAGTTAGATTCTTCACAAATCAATAACCTTCTATTCTCCTTTATACAGTATTTCACCAAGAATAACATTAAATGAAACAAAATTCATATTGAAAACAAGGTACAAGCATCATTAATTCTCCTCCAGAATTCACATTTACTCTATCTAGTAATGGTAAATTGTAACGTCACAATTTGGGATGTAACATTGGAAGTTGAAGTGATTCAACTTCTTGGAATTTGAAGAGTCTCTTGTTGCTTCATTTGCCAACTGAAGCCTATATATTGATGTTTTATGATGAGCTGATTATGCATATTTTTGAAGAGCAAAGTTATGCTGTTGGAATGAATCCGGAACCTAGCTAAGGGGAAGCTTAGCAAATTATTCTTTCTTCGGGCCTGAAACTATGGCTTCCTAGGAAGATTTTTGAAGACCATGCTTCATTCAGGAGTGTGGATAGTGTTCAATGGTGATTTTATTTACAAGCAGATTGCTGATTTATAATATGTTTGTACAGCTGTTGTAATTGGCTGAAGCAAATTTATACTCATAGCTTTGCCATTGATTTTTGTTTTGTTCTAGGTATTTGCCCAAGCTGTATGTCTGTGTGGGGCACCCCTTTCTGCAAATTTTGGGAATTTATCTCTGACTACTGATTTTTCTAGAGAAGGTCGACTTCTCCAAGGAGGCCGTACTTTTCTATGGTTGCATTGCGATTCGAGCCTTCTGTTATCCTCTGTTTTTGGCTCGTTTCTTTGATGGAATATGGACGCCTAGCTCTTAGTTGTTGTTCGCCTGTGGTATGAGAGCTTTCAGAGCTGATTTGACAAAGATACGTCCAATTCTATGAGGTTTGATGTTGCTGGTCTGATTTTCTGTTAATTCTGTTTCTGATCAGACTTATTAAATATTGGTATTTTGCAATTGTACTTCAATTTCATATCATTTAATCATTGTAAATGTTAGAGAAAGTGATACTCTAACTATTGGTTGATTTAGGAAGCATATCTTTGAGTTTTGCAGCTTATTTTCATTATTGTAAAGTTGTTTAGTAGTACTAACAACTCTTTCTTTATTGCTGCAATTTTATATCTGTTTTACACTCCCACAATTGAATGGTTGAGTTTTAGAATAAACATCTTTCTTGTTTGTAATTTCCCCCCACATTATAAGTGGTTGTGTGGATAGTATTCCCCCCACGTTAATAAGTGGAAGAGTGGATTTAAAGGCTGGCTTGCCGCCTAATAATTGTTATAAACTCACCCACTGAATAAGTGGAGTATTCCCACTGCTTGTGGATGCCTGCATCAGCAGATGAATTGTACTTTCAACTTTGTTTATGCCTAACGATCCTCTGACCATATGCTATCACCTCGCCCACATTGGGATCTTGGTGAACATTCTTGGTTAGAGTTATCTTCTTTGCTGATTTGCATTTGGGGCTAACGCTAATCAGTGTTTGGTTGCTGATTTGTGTGTTAATTTTGGGAAAAAATTAAGGGGGAATATTTCAACAGTGCATGGTGTCCAAAAAATGTGTTCATACCTTTGCTCAACCAAAATACCTGCAGCCCTACAATTTTTTGCATTGTTTGTAATGACTTGAACAACATTTTCCGGACCCACCATCTCTATGGACTCAATGAGGATTTTTGAAATGAATTATGCATCCTTGATTTTCCCCTCACAATCAACTGCCTTCAAAAACATAGCCCCTTTTGGGGACACTGCAATAACATTTATCAAAGGTCGGTTTTTGCAATCCTTCCATCCATCGGAAACAATAGACATTCATGTTTCAACCCAAGAATCCCTAATTGGTTTGAGTGATGTCTCTACATGATTTTTTTCTTTTACTAATAAGGTGGTGCACACTTTTTCATACCCAGGAGATTTGAAACCTAAAGGTGCAGTATTGATTGCCTCCACCATTTCACGCCAATATGGTGATCTCACCAAGTTGAAAGGAAGACCATTGGCATAAATGCAATGTGCAATTTTTTCCTCTGCGATGTCTCTTGCTTCATTTTGAAATGCCCTATCCAATGGTCCTCTTTTGCAGGAAGAAATGGGGTCTTCTACTTGGATAGAGGGTGCCTCCAAGAAAGGATGTTGAGAGGCCACTGCTGAATCTGCAAGCAAAGTCATTGATTTTTTCTTTGCTAAAGGATGGTTTCTTAATTTTGTTCTTTCAGCCATAGCATTAGCTTCTTCTTGTTCAACAATGTATTTCATAATTTTATCCTTTGACAACCCCTTCTTAGTTGGCCCTCCACATACTCTAATCCCTTGCCCACCTTGTCCACAAAGGTGAAATCTCACTTGACTATATGAGCTCTTAAACTGGATTTTACACTCATCACAAATCCAAACAAATGCCCCACCTCCTGGAAGCTATTCAACCATCATAGTATGATGCCATAAAGGAGATGCTGCATCAATTTTAAACTTTTAGTTTTTACTAGCAGTAACACCCATTGAACCTGAACTTGTAGCCATTTGAACTTTGATTTTGCTGTTATAAGAAATATAAAGTATTGAACAAATTACAAAATGAACACCAAAACACATTGAAACAAATAGCAAATCTTATTTCTTCTTTTCTAATTTTTTTTTTGAAAAAAATCTTCAAAAACTTGAAAAAAATCTTCAAAAACTTGAAAGAATCCATCATAAACTTGAAAAAATGAGTTAAAATGCATACCTTAGGTGATTAGATCTCCTTTGTGCAAGCTATCCTCACTTTTTTTTGCACTTGATCAATCTCCTTCAAAAAATTAGTAACCTGCAAAATGAGAAAAATGGAGGGAAAAATGTGTTTGTGAGAGCAATGAAATGACAAAGGAGTGATAGTCATGTTATAAAGGCGTTTTAGGGTTTTTTTGGCACTTTAAGTGCTTTAAAAATTGATTTTTTTTTGGTTTTCAGTGCCCAAAGTCTGTGGGAATGTTTGGGCATGCGCAGGCACAGCTGGGGGCGCCCAGCCACCCTTGGGTTCTCTGTGGGTCTGCTTGGAGCGGACCCACAGAGAACCTGGGGGTGGCTGGGT